>JAODTR010011097.1:0-54616 GCA_025399935.1 Amblyopsis rosae | reverse complement strand
ACCCAGTGTTCCCCCCCCCCCCCCCCCCCCTCTCTCCTTCCCCCACCCCCAATACACATGCACACAGTTTTATTTATTTTTATGTTTCTGAGTCCTAACCATAGAGCTATATAAATATTATATACCCCACACCCACCCCCGTGTGACCCAGGTGGTGCAGGTCTTGCGGGCCACTGACAGGGATCAAGGCGGACATGACACTCCAGTGCACTTCAGCATCTCGCCAGAGTCCAGCTCTGCCCTCAATCTCACCGTTAGGAGCAACGGCGGTACAGCACCCTTCCACGCTCTACCTCAGGACATGACACCAGAGCAACTGTACCAGCTGAAGCAATATCATATACTGTCTGTTTATACTGTGTGTGTGTGTGTGTGTGTGTGTGTGTGTGTGTGTGTGTTCATGTTTTGTTCCTCCAGATATGACTGCCAGCCTGGTGCTCAAGTCATCCTTAGAGCCCCGGCCTGGCTACTCCCCATCTTTACTCAGCCTGTACGTGCCGGTGGTGCTGCGAGACGGGGCCTCCGGGCTGACCAACACCGGCACGGTCACCGTGGTTGTCTGTCCGTGCGTGAGCGGGGGCATGCAGACAGACGGCGGCGGCGGTGGCAGCAGGCAGACAGACAGGCCGTGGGAGAGGCATGCCGTTTGCCTGCCCCGGCTCTCCGCCTCGCCTTCTCTCATAGTCAGCATGTTCACCCTGTTGGCTCTACTGGCCTGCGTTACCACCGTCCTGGGTGAGGGCCTGCCTATGCTGGCATGTGTGATATCCTATCTGACCGTAGTCTCTACAACATTAGACCACAACACGGTTTCTTTTCATTCTTTCTTTCATTTTGTGAGTCATATTAATCAAGGTTTACGACCCCCCTTGTGCACTTTGTTGTGGAGACGTTGTTTTCATTATCTAAACAAGGCACGTTTTTTTGTTTTCTTCTTCTTCAAATTAGATTTTGCTAATTATCATGAAACAATATAGCGTGAAATATATCAATATATAAACAAGCATATATTTTATAGAACTAGATTAAAAAGACGCGACCCCTCGGGTGTTCCCGGGTCACTGATGTGCGCGGAGTTAGCTTGCGCACGTTGCTAGCGCTTTTACTGCCTGCTGTAACTTTTCCCGCCTTCTTCTGAAGTGCATGCTCTCTCTCTACCTCTCTCTCTCTCTCTCCCTCCCCCACCCCGGCTCGCTCGCCCCCACAGTGGTATGTGCTCTCTCGCTGTCACTGAGGCATCAGAAGCACGACACGCATCCAGCTTCGGAGGAGGACGACGTCAGGGAGAACATCATCTTCTACAACGACGAGGGCGGTGGCGAGGCCGACACGGCTGCCTTCGACATGGCGGCACTGCAGAGCATGCAACGCCACGGCAACATGTGAGCCAACCACGTCCCAGGAACACACCCTGTTGACTCTGCACGTGTGTGTGTGAGCTCTCTCTGACATTCCTCTCTCGGAACAGATGGCACACACAGCAGCATCCGCCGGGGGCCAGGACGTACAGCTGGAGTCTCCCCAGCCCGGACCCCCAACACCGGCCAGGCTCGGCTCCGGTGTACGGCCGCCTGTGCTATGGCCTCCACACGTTGCCCGTTCTCCGGGATTACCCCGAGGGCCCGTTGGAGGCCGGCCTGCATCTCGGCACCAGGCTGAACTACGGGACACATGGCGTGGGTGTGGCCGGGACCCTCCTCACGTCTCCAGAGCCCACGGCAGCTCCCGGGCCATCTGCTGGGGTTAACCTTGGACGGGACGAAGAAGACAGCGTGGCTGACTGCAGACCCACTGACACAAACACATGCAGAGGAGAGACTTGTGACGCACGGAAGAATCAGGACCAGGTGAGATGCCGAAGATGACCCTGATGCCTTCAAAAGATGCTTGCGTCTTCCCTTTCATCTCATTGGTTCTGTCTCATCTTCACCCTGTCATCTCATTGGTTCTGTCTTGTTTCCCTCTCATCATCTCATTGGTTCCGTCTTGTTCTCCTCCTGCAGACAGAGCCTCCAGACACGAGACTGACACTTACAAATGAGGCCGCAGCTCTGACCTTCTGTGATGCGATTGAGTGCTCATCACAAAGTCACACAAGCTCTTCGTCAAGCCAGCCGGAGGGCCGCCCGGGGTTGTCTCAGACGCAAAGCATCAGCAGCGGAGCCTCCGGCTCTGAGACTGACTCCTCTGTTACGGCCCAGAGAAATAGCTCCGGCCACAGCCAGAGCGCCACTAACCCGGCTGGTCACCTGATAGGAGACACGTATAGCGTCGTGGGCTCGCTGAACAGAAGCAGCCTGGTTCCTCCTGGTGCACACGGGTTGTACCCGGGTGGGTTGAAACACCTCAACAGCGCACACAAACTGGGTAGGAACCACCTGTCTGCCCCTTCGCCGGCTCCGCCGCTCCGAATGGAGGACTTCCTCAACTACCGTTTGGAGCGTGTCACCTTGGACCTGACGCAGCCGCCATACGACTCGCTGCAGACGTACGAGTTCGAAGGACGCGACTCCAGGGCGGATTCCCTGAGCTCCCTGGAGAGCGGCGGGAGGGAGGAGAAGGAGAAGGAGGAGAAAGAGGCAGTTGTGGTGGAGGTGGGCGGGATGGAGGAGCTGAACCAGAAGTTTCAAAGGCTGGTGGAGATCATCAAGGAGCGGGGAGAGGAGAAGGAGCGCGAGGCAGCGCAGGGGAGCCGGGACACAGGAGCTGTTGAGGAGGCACACAGGCAGAAAGGACTGAGGTGGGACTTCTAGCACGCTGAAGCCACATCAGAACAGGCTAGGGCTGTCTGGAGACAGGGGACTACTACACTTCTGACATACATACATTGTTATGTGTCCTGTTTTTTGAGATGCTGGCGATGTAGAGCCAAATCTGGTGGACAGCACACGTCATGGGCTCACCACCCCCAGGTTTATGAAGTGCGTTATGAAATATAATGTCATTTTCACCCTGCTCTTGTAACGAATATTAATAATGCACTTAGGCTTTCAATGCTACACCTATGAAAAATTCATTTTTGTGAAATATTGATTCTGAGCCCTGAAAGCTGAATCGTTAGAGAAATAGGCCTCATAAAATATTAAATGGAATTGTGATATCTAATATTGATAGTTAGTAGGGCCACTCTCACCACAAACACTTGAAAGAGCCGAAAGAACACACCTGGATTAGTTAGCCATGTTAGTGACTAAAAGATATTCTAAATATAACACAGCAGGTGTGCATAATATGGAGTTACACTGCCAGACACTTCCACATCTTGTATCTTTCTGTTTAATTAATGGCTGCATTTATATATGCTGTACACTAGCCACACTTTAAATTGCAGTGTTTTATACCACATACATAGTGGTTGTTAAGCAAACAATATGCAACATGCCCATCCCTAGAGATTTCCTAGTTTTACAGTATAGTGAAAGACAAAGTTGAACTTTCTTGAAAACACAGTATGTTATGTACATATCAACATACTGTATGTACAGAGACATCGACCTCAGTTTTAGACGTTGCTGTAACGCTATTCACTCACTGAGAAATAAATGTTTTTTGGTGATTACATTTTGTTTTGTGATGACTGCTTAGTCTTGTATGGATTTTTGTTATTGAGGTTATGTATAAGAGCAAATTAGGCAGGGCAGGTACAACAGTATGAAAATTACTACCAAAATGATTAATACATACTAAAGCAAATAATAGTGCACGTTATTTAGAAAACTGTTATTTAACAAAATCTCATTAGTTGTGTATTTGCCAAGATGAAACCAGAATTCTCCCAAGACAGGGAAATGAAGTCTTAATCAATGTCATTCTAATGGAGATTCAATTTATTCAAAATGCATTTGACAAATACAGCTTTGGCACACTAGAAAGACAAATGAGGTGCAAAGAATATTGGAATTTTTACTGTAACACAAGATGATGAAATGGCATACTAAATAAGTCACCTAATGTATTCATCATTATATATGATCAATTTAGAGTGGCGGGTGGTGCAATAATTCACACTAAAAGAAAAATATGAGAAAAGAAATAAGCAAAATACAATAGAGAGGTGCAGAAGAGATATATTCTTTATTACCCAATTTGGGTGCAGCAGTCCACACAATAACAGTCCACACAAACAGTACACCTCGACCAATATGACAAGTTACAGTAATACGAAAACAAAATGCAGACTTTGGCCTTCAATTTGCTATAATATATTCAGGCTGTTAACAGCAACTGGAAAGAAGAGGAGTTGGTGTGGTGAATTGTTCTGATTGGATTGGGCCTTGCTGAAGACCTGTGACAGGTACAGGTGAGATTATCTCATTTGACTGCAATGATTGTACTGCACAGTTTTACAATACTGCCTAATCTATCACACCTCTTAACCCCCAGGTTTCCATGGCAACAGGCCACATTGTATGCCAGCACGGACTGGGTGTAGGAGTTGCGGAACATGTCATCAGTGCCTTGAAACTGTCCGTATACCGCATTCACATTGAGCAGAGTTTATCATCAATTGATGATTAAAATATAAAACAGAACTTTGCTAAAATACCTAAAAGATTACCCAAAAAAAAAAACTGTTCAACTACAGTAGGTATGCTACCTAGGGCAACGATATGAGTATGAATGGTATGGAGGATAAATAACATTTGTGCTAAGCCTTCATGTACTTCTGATGGAGGAAAAGCGCGAGAACTCTTCATTTAGTAGTTTCAAAGTGACTCCACGAGAAACCAGTACACAATGTACACCTGGGGAATAAGAAACGCAGGAAGATGAACATGGAACCCTTATCCAAATGGCCCACAGGGGGCACGAACGTCATTCAATTAACTGCCATTATCCCTTGATTTTAATGTTGAAACAAAAACAAATTTTTTGAAAATAAATCTGCCTATGTCACAAGTTGGCAATAAAGAAAATATTAGTATAAACAAGTAATTATGTAAAAGTAGTTTCATTATTTAGGCAGCCAAATGACTTTTGCCACATTAAAAAAAGTTTATAAAAAGGTGAGCAAAACTGTTTGTGGTCACTATATATAGAAAAAGTAAATGGCAATATGGTGACAGATTGAATAGAAAATGTAAGAACAATACTAGCAGCACAATCAATCATATTTGTTTGGTACCTAGTCGGCTGACTTCAGTGATGTTTCTCTGTTCATCATCAAAGAACATCATGTCAGTATACTGGAACCCACTATCATCTTGGAGTCTGGGAAGGCAGATACAGAAATTGGGTGTTTAAACTGCTGCTTGTCTACCTAAATCATGATTCATGTTAGACACTTTCAATTCTGGTCAGTTAAAAAACATCACAGCGAAAAGGTGGGCCACTTCCATACTACAACCTATATATGGATCCAGAACATCTAACATTTTTAAAACTATATTTTGGTCTTGCATTCATATGGCCCCTTATACATTTTCAGTACTTTATTTACACAAATCACACTCAAACATGCGAACACTGACTGTTAAGGACACTCCTTGACATGTGAGAACAGTTTGATCCTATAGGTGCTTGGAGGGAAAGGGGTGTCATTCATAATCCAATCTTCATTTACAAACGTACTTCTTAAAATGAGTGATCTTTGAACCAGGGTATATCTCCCTGAATGAGATGTACTCGTTGAGACCGAAGAGGGACAGAAGTTGACTAGCTCCCTCTACTTCCTCAGTGCTGAAATACAGAGAAGGTGTCATGATTTAACAACAAGCTACAACAAAATAAAACAGCAAAGAACAAAACAACCTGGAGTATTTGACAGCTGACCGTGATGCTACCCCTATCTTAATGCCCTGGTTGTGGAGGGATGCCAGGATGTCAACTGTGTCTTTAAAGAGAGACACACGCTCATGCTGGGCATCCAGAACATGTCCACTGCAGAAAGAAAAACATACTTTAACCTTCTTTGTAGTGTGTTAAAATCTCTTTCATTTTTATATGACAAAAAATAATCTGGATTGTGTGGATTCACTACATCATACAAAAAGCAAATGTGTTTGTTGGGGTATTTTATAAATAATATAGGATATGTTGATATATTGTATATGGTCAATGACTTTAAATCATTCTATGTAACAATGTGATAGAATGATATGAATTTCACGATCGAATACAAGTCCTGTATAATGTACTAGTCTAAGAATGATCATGTACACTGTACTAGTTAGGCTACTTACTTCTTATCCGTGTGAAAAGGTAGGACACAAGTATCCACCCAGAAAGGCCAGAGAGTATAATCTGGACGAAAGGAAACAGGCACAAATACAGCATCCACTTGGCCATGATAACGATTGACTGGAAAGTTGCGGGCTGTACGTCACATTGAACTACGGTAGACAGCTTTAAGTCACCGGTGAAGATATTCATAGCCTATGTGAGTGAGTAGCACATATTCACTACAATAAAAGTATAAAATTGTATCTTTATTCAAATCGGGATAAAAAATACTCAAGATAATGTATACGTAAAATATATGTCCGATATGGTCACACTTACCAAGATCAAACACAACAAATTTGGGTTTATGCATATTAGTCAAAACGCCGGGGTAGCCTACTTCTACTTCGATGACAGCAACGTTAAAATATCATGTCAACATGTTCCAAGCGAATTCATTATTTTCACATTAACTACAAGTTAAACACATAACTATATTATAATTAGACTATAATTCTATGCTGCGTTCATGACAAAAAAAAAAAAACTAAACATACAGTACAGTAGTATTTCCTTCTTCTTTGATAAATTCTCCGCAGTATGTAGCTTCTTATGCCATATGCTGCCATCCATCGGTCAAATAAAATAAAATCTCAAAATATAACTCGATTATCTGGGTCCATATCGTCCAAATGCGTTTCCAGTATATGGGATAATGCTTCTGATGGAGCTTCTTCTGAGCTTTTTATTATACTAAAAAGGCCTTCACACAGTTGTTGAGTAGCCTATAGTTAACCAACACACAGTATGCTAATACTGTATATAGAAATTAATGAATACAATATAAAAGTAATTCAATTATTATTATATAAATTGACTAATTATTCATATTGGTGTGATGCAGGACACATCCTTGGCAAACAGTAGGCTATTGGCTTTAGAGGAAAATTTTATTTCTACACAATATCAACAAATCAACAAATAAAGTACATATATTTAGTTAAAAAGATATATACTGTAGACGGTTAGATAAGGTAATGCATATTGCCAAATTGTGAATGTATTATCACTGCATTAAATTACAATAATTTCAGCACCAGCTGTTAATTTTACACTTTATATTTTTTTGGCAATGATCAGCTTCGTCAAATATACAGTATACACTTATGGCAGTTTTACCATCAAAGGTCTGCAGATCTATAGCACAGCTTTATACGAACACTTTGCAATTACTAGGAAAACTATAGAACAGCAATGGAGTGATTTGAATGACTTCTTGTTTACTTGGCAGCAGGTTTTCACATTACATCTTAGTAAACCGATCGTTGTCAGAGAATGCTCTGTTATAAACACCATCTAGGTTGTCATACACATTCATGCCATTGTCCACAACCTTCACCCCTGTCTCTTCATCATCATCTTCATCCTCCACTGCTCCTTTTTTGCTAAACGTTGTTCAACAAACAAGAAGACCAACATAAATATCACAGTATAGTATTCAGGTTATTAAAAATGATCAAATGAATTGCATCTTAAAGAAACATTACTCAATTTGAGTCTGTAAGGATGTGTTGCAAAAAGCATTGTTGTTTTGGTTTGAAAACTCAGAGAGTGCATGTCTTGCTGCAGTGACTTGCACCATTCACTACTCCTTCCCCAACAGCTCCCATATGCTCGGCTCATGCTATTCTCTACATCAACAGAGCAACATCAGAGGAGGAAGCCTTTAGCTTACCGCCTCTTTTGAAGGAAAGATGACACCAGCAGGGCGATGATTCCAACTGAAACAATGCCTATGATCACCCCGAACACGATGAGCCATGCAGGGGTGTCAGGTTCGATTGGGGCTGCGAAGGTGGGAGAGATGCCCATAAACTCTAGGGTGCTATCTGTCAGCAGGAAAGCGCTGTTGATGCGATGCCTTGACAACCTGTTGGGGGAAAATGTTTACTTTCAGAATTCATTCATTATGCATTTTTAAGAAACCACAGACTTCAGATACACAGTTTTGCTAAAAGTATTTACATTTACACAATAAGGCATTCATTTACATAATAATGAATACAATATTATTTTGCATCAAAACAAACTTTCACAGGAAGTGTGAATAATAGTAATTTACCTTATAGCATTCTTCACTTCTGCCTGATCAACAAGTGTATCGTTATGAGGTGATAAGACCACAAACCAGAAGGACACCCTTTTAGTCACATGGCACACGACAATGCTGGACACACTGGAAAAGTTTTGGTAAACATTTAAAGCAAAAAATATGCACCATGCTAATTTCATGTGGTTATTATTGAATAGGTACTCCCCTTGACTGTGTTGTCGCACCCCCAGAACCACAAATGTCAGCCCTGTGATATTCTTATTAAAACACAACTCTACAACAGTTATAAGAACTGCAATGAGTATAGAGAGGAGTGTCAAGGAGGGCATTCTCTCAGTGTTTCAAAGCAAAATAACATTTATATATATATATGAATATAATATAGTCACAAATACAACACAAATCAAGGAGCGTCCCTTTAATCTTTTTATCTTACTTGTACTCTTCAGATTTGAAGTAATTTCTCATGGCAAAAGCCAGACTTGCTTGGAAAAAGAACATTTCATTCTCATTCCATTCATACTATAAAAACAATGAAGAGAAGAGTTAGTTTGTAGGCTACTTTTGGAGAAGACCACCTCGTAAAAAATATACATTATGATTGTTGAATATACAGCATAATGTACAGCATAATTATTTATTAGTAGGATAAAAAATGGTTAAATAAAGTGGTTGTCAAAGCTGAATTAGATAACTTTCTTTATCGTGCTTTACTATAACTCTTGCTAAAACCTGGAGAGACTTCCTTGATTTGCTGTTTTTTTATGTGTGAATTGAATACTGATACATCTACCAGCCCTAAGAAAGTGTTGCAGCTGCAAGAAGTTAGCAGACACCATTGTCTGATATAACCTATCCTTGTAAAAAGCTATCTTAATGTGATTTCTTCATTTGCAGCAAGACAAGAATATGGCAGCTTTCAATAATTAAGTGCAGTTACAAACCGAAACCAGATTGGGTGTCAATGTTCCTATTTTAATCTATAAACATTTATTTTAGTTTCATCTATAAGCATTTAAGAATAATCATACAGCCTTATCTCCCAAAGCAGTTTTTATGCTGAGTCGAACTTTGTAGCCATCCGAGGTATCTATAAAAGAAACATATTATTTAAATGTGTGGATCAAATAATATATAGCGTAAAAATACAACATTCCAAAATATTCTATTGTCTGAGGCTTCCTGAAAAAGGGTCACCTTTGGGTTTCTGTATCCACTGTATGTCAGCATTGTACTGAGCTACAGTATTTGCTTAACACATGCACAGTACTGCAGGCTAGCACATACTGTAGATATCTCGATTTGATTATTATTCTGAACCATAATGGACGTTTGCAGGCTGTGTTGTGTGTCCCAGCAATATACAGGTAGTGTAGATTCAGCAAATATACAGTACAGACAGTGAAGCAAAGCAGCAATAAGAAATAAAATAATATTTGTTGAACTATGTACTGTAAATTGGTACAAATCCATTATGGTTTTTAATGATGAATATGTTTACATTGAATATCAAGCCAGTAACACTGAGAATAAACTCAATCAATTACCTGTCTTACAGAGCTCTTGTGCCAAGGCAGATGCCAGGCAGAGCAGTAGTGAAATCCTTCCCAACATTACCACAGGAGGAGAAGTATAACAACAATCTGCCATGGTGGCTCCAGAATTCCCACTGACTGTGGATCTTTGGTAGCGGAGAGACAAACCTTTGGTTTAATGGTTAAGCTAGAGAGCACCAGGAAACAACAGTCTCTTAAAAAGGTCAAAGCCCCAGCAGTTGTTGTCAGAATGTCAGCTTGCCTTTTCTTTGAGTCACCACCATTCAATAGAAACAGTCAAATGTGTGCTAGTAAAAACCTGGCTGTTTGTTCAAGCCTCTGAGGACCTAGATAATGTGAGAGAGCCAGACCTCTTGGGGAAAAACACGTCTGCTTTTGTTTATTTAGTGGTGTGCAGTTAGCACATTTGTTATGCCAACTGTTTGACAGCATTATAACTCATAATTATTTTGACTGTTGATGTTGAGGTGTAGAATATTGCTGTATGGACTGGCTGAAATACCTGACTTAATTCCATATAACTATTGTGTTGATAAAGTGTGTGCCCAGATGATCGAAAGCATACACCTTAAATACAATATATAAATTGTTGTACTTACGCATTGTTTGAGTCTACAGCAACTAGCACATGTGTACTTTACAATACAACAGCATCAAATATTATTTTAGGATTAAACATACATAAAGCCAATTGCCAGTTACAATGTATAGCCTGCATAACTGGTAACTATTTAAATGATGTTGAGATAAATCATCCATTTCCCCGTAAGAAAATGGTTACAATGTAGAGTTAATATTTCATCCAACACTATTTTTGTCAGGGCTGACTGAATATGTCATTTAAAACATCAGAAATATGCAGCCACGTTTGTTTCCTCAAACACTGACTTCAAAATGTATTGTAGTAAAGGTTGCGTACATACACAAATGTCTGGCACACCCAGTACTCACTATTGGCAATGATCTTTTGCCCTCGTAAAATGCCTCCAACCAAACCTCCATGAAAACAAGAATTTTATTGAGATGTAGGCTACAAAAGTTCTTACATGTAAGGGATAATTCATGTTGCATTGAAAATAGTTGTTTTTTACTTTTATTAGACTACAGTAATGCCTCTTGTTGTTGTTGTTGTATTCCCATTTACAGTAGGCTACCTAGGAAAGTACTTGTTTCCATGATGGGAAAACTTTAACCCATGATGTTTATGAACTCGGCACATTTACATATTTTTAGACTTCTCATAAGGAATACAAATCAATGCAAATACAGATAATGCTATGCTCCAGTGGTCCACCGTTGTTGCATTTAACACTGCTTTAGGCATACTGCAGGTTTTCCTCTTAACACTGGGTGGCAGTAAAGTTACAAATTGTACAGTTTTATTTTATAGCAATTAAATGCCAAAACAAATACATTGTAGGATACAAAATTTAGTAAGTTATTTTGTTTTAGTTGGCATATATATTTTATCACAAATCCACCTGGGTTGTTTATAGATTATGAAGTGTAATTGAATATTTAATGAGGGAGTCTGTGTAATTATGTTGTTCTAGCGCCCCCAACAGTTTCAGACTTGTAGGTGTTACAATATCGCAACACTAAGTAGTGAAGGAAGCCAGACCAGAGAACGGGCTTATCGTGGCTAATTCTGCACTTCTCTTTCTGCCTTTCACCAAACCTTCCCTGGTCCATGTTACGGGGAACAGTGATGATTTCGAATAAACTGATTTAACTGCGCACTTCTTCTATCAATGCGTCAGCCTAGGAATGGATCAGGAATCTGCTGTGGCTTCTGGAGGGAGTTACATTTATCTAAATGAAAATGAGAAGCGGTATTACTCGGGTCTCCACAATATGTGCCAAGATGACAGCTCAGGAAAACTATCGTCTAGCAAAGTCGCTGAGCTGTTTAAGACGTCTCAGCTGCCTCCTGAATCCTTACATCAAGTAAGTGGCTATAAGGTACATCATCACATAGGCTTAATTTCACTGATTATTGCGGCTAGTGAACCCTAGAACACATCTGCAGGAAAATCATCGGAGGATTGCATGGTAGCCAACACCTGACACAACAAATTAGATTCTATGATGTTATACCAAATACGTGTGTGTGATAGAAATTAACTGCCTCTCTTATGTTAATGCTGTCGTACTCTGTTTTTCATACTCTCCTAATGTATATTTCACTGTTTCTCGGGAGACCATCTGTTACAGCAGTTAATGCTGATTAAGATTATGCATAGACATGTTGAGGATAATGTAATACACTGTGTATCCACACTGCAGTGTGGATATGCTGTGTCAGAGTGTGTGTGTTTTGGTAGATTATGTACTGTACACAAGTTGTTATACTGTAGAGCAACAACTTCATAAAAAATAAATACGTTTAATATTTGGTGGTTTGCTCCTGTTTACCTGCCAAAGAGAACATCCAGGTGTGCAACATTTATGTTCCCTCCCCCAACAACATGTAGGCTGCTAACTGACGCTTTCAAAACCTTGTTAGACAAGTCTGGGGAGTTGACTAGACACTAACAAAACTATGACTATGTCATCACTTTTCTATTATTATTATTAGATGGCCTAGACTTTCTGTTTTGACCAATGTGTTAAAACGTGTTTTTTGTGACATTTAGTTTTTCAAGATAATTATCATAGTACTAATTGAAATATTTATCACAGGGCTTAAAACCTATATCAAGCAAGACTGCAACAGCTGACTACAAAGACATGATTGTGTTTTTCCAACTACACATACACACAGCAGGTAGTGGTCAGTTTCACGCTGCACAGCATTTCGAGGGGTTCCGCACATGTGATAGCGGCCTATTGTGTCTCAGTGTGGTGTCAGGAAGTTTGGCGTGGGCTTCGTTTCCCTTCCGTCCGGCATGGCTGGAGGCCACAGCATTGGGGTGATTGACATGCAGGCCCTTGAGCACTGCTATGCTCTGATACAGGATGCCTGCAGGGTAACTCCCGGATCCAACGCTGGCTTCAGGGGCCATTTATGTCGCACAGCATATGTGACGGTTATAAATAGTTTTTTTGTTTCTGCCGAGTTAGCAGTCGTTGTATGACATGATCATTGTATTGATTTTGATTTGATTGATTTTGTATTAGTATTCAGCACACACATAACACGCCAATATTACGATTACCCTTTTTGTGTCAAAAATGTTTCTCGAAATTGTCATTGTCCTGTTTGGCCTCTTTTATCAGCAAGTTTGTCCTTCAACAGTTTTGCTGATATGCCCTTTTTTGATATGGTGCAAGTTACAGAGATAAAACAATCTGACATTTGTGGAGGTCTTCTTAGCAGGCTTAAGATTCCAGATATGACTCATCTGTAATTATGTCCTACTTTAAGACATTAAAATATAAGGGCAAGATATCAGATATACGGTATTTGACCTAATATGTCAACAAAAGGTGACATACAGTATGTCAGGACTATACAGTGTTTTGCTGATTGAAAAGATTGACAGAAAGTATTGTGGGGAAGAGTGACAAGTCAAACCTGTGTTTAAGCTAATAGTGATGGTATTGCCCTCCTCTTTGCTGAGCTGTCCTTAGACTCATTGCTGTGCAATTAAATCAATATGCTGATTACATGGGCTTAAAGCTTTGACTTTTGACCATGCAGTTATTGACTGAGATGATTTTCACTAATTAGCACAGCAAACCATTCCCCTAACCTCTAGCCTATTTATATATGTATATATAATTAGATATTATATATTGCAAGAAAGAAAAAACTGCATTATTTCTACACACAAAAGGACCTAACTTTATTTTAATTATTTTGTATTGTACAATGAGAAATACTAATGTGGCAGATTTCTTCAGTACTCTGCAGTTTATGTATTGTCAGGTTAAACAATATCTCCATGTTGACCATTTGAACTAGATTTGTTTTTTGCTTTGTCATTTGTCAGCAGTGTGTCTTGTGGCCATATAACTATATTGATACCAGAACACACATGTACCAGCTGGGCATTTTAGGAGCCTTCTTAAAATAACATGCTTCTTCCTTCATAGAATTTTGCAGTAATCACAGGGAGACATTCCAGTACAGTAACTCCTTAGCCTTGCTTTGGAATTGTTGTTTTGCATTTTATGTCTTGCCGAATGCTGTTGTATGAATACAATGCAGGTCGAGCAGAAATAATTAGCTCATAAAGAGTTATGAACAAACCCATCCCCCAGACTTATGAATCACTATTTCAGCATTATGAGTCTCTACCAGATGCTGCTTTCACACATAAAGCATGGACCTTCCCTTTAAGTCCCACTCCTGTGAATCTTAACTTGAACTTAATGTACCACTTTGTTTTCACTAATATACTAAATATAATATACTAAAATGACAGATAATAATGACAAAATAACAGAAATTCTCATAATATATTGTTTAATAATGTTCACTACACATTTGTTGTTGAGTACAGGGTTTTCCCAGTGGGTTGTATTCTGCCAGACACAATTGCAAGGCAGATCAGATCTGTTGACAATAGTCACTACACAACTGCTGAAAATCATACTTTTGTTCACTAGTAGGACCAATCACCTCCATCATCACATATAATAAAGCTATAGTAAAATGTATATATATCATTAGCATTTGCACTTAATTAAAAGCAATATTATGGATATGTGGATACTTAACCGTTTTATTTAGATCCATATCAAAACATATTAAGGCGCCTTTTAGACACAATTGTTTGATTTCTATAATAAATAGTCCTTTTGTTATCTTTGTTCCAAAAGCAGTAATGTATCATAAAATTCAGTATGCTATTGTTAGACTAAGACTATCTTTTGTTTGAAATTAAGTGAAATTGATTCTTGATTACAGATTTTCTTTAGGGAAGGATATCTTCTTGGAAAGTATATAAATGTCATACGCTGGTTTTCTCTTTTCTTAAAGCTGCAACTGTTTAATATTTCTGTATTTTTCAATGAAATTACATTGGACTGTCCCATGACATTCATTGTTAGCTTTATGTTCTACAGATAACTGAAGTGTGTGGCGCGAAGCGGCTGGGTTACTTCGGTACGCTGCAGTTGTATGTGGCTCTGAAGCTGCTGGCGGCTGCCCAGTCTGGTTTGCCTATCCGTCTGGAGAGCATCACATCTAGTACGTTTTTCTCCTCAGAGTGGCTGGGGCATCTTTCTAAGAGCACAAGGAGATCAAGAGCTTATCTGAACATGCCTGGATTTAGTCTAATCAGGATGTCGCGTGGAAAGGCCTAAGTGGCTTTGCCCTGTTTTTGCCCGGGGTGTGAGTCATAACTCACACCCCGTCTAATAAGAATTTTTAAACATTTACAGCAAATATAGTAACTGTTTAATGGATTAGTGTTATTTCTGTGCTTCACATTCACCTTGCTCTGTTTCAAAGCTTAATATCGCTATTTACGTTACATCTGAGGTCACTGGAAACAGGAAACAACTGACGAAGCTTGATGATAAAACAATAGGGACCTCTGTACAGGTATTTTATGTTGATGCCTGACAAAGAAGTTGATTAGTTTGTTACTGTAAACAAGGCCAAACAAAAACAATATGCAGTATTATTTAAACAAAGTACAGTATACAATCCAGGAAAAGTAGGCTATTCTATATTTTAGTAGTGCATTTGTGTGTGTGTGTGTGTGTGTGTGTGTGTGTGATAGCGCTGGAGAGATGCATTCGATATTCTGACAGATAATACAAAATAATTTCCATATCAGCCTGGTAGTGTGAATCAGATTGCACACCAGTGCTATAAAAATGTGCGCCGTGGGGCATTCCTCTTCTCATTGCAACCAATAACTCCACTTTTGAACCTTCCTCACATGTCTCTTCAACCATAGAGTGGGATATTTATTTTGATCAAACATGCATGCTCTCAGACGTTCAGAGCACTTGGTGTGAAACCTCAGCCTCTGTATTTAACATCCACCTACGCATCCGCCTTCTCTAGATCTACCTCTGCCTATGTTCGTGGGGCTCAGCATTGAACCAGAGCTACACTACTCACCATTCTCTCAGGGAATGGAGACTCAGGGCCTGCAGTGTAGTTCTGCACCGGTACCTGTCCCCTGGACCTCGGTTGACAGGAGTGCCTTACGTCATCAAGATGGCAGCGTGGAGAAAAAGGTGACAGCATTCAAATGTACTGAAAGGATTCAATTTAGCCCTGTGCTTTCAGTAGGACATGTTGCTCTGTGCAATTAATGCTTCAGTTAGATGATGTTCATGTTCAGGTGTGTACATTTGGTAGGTACATCTTTTGACCACTGTTTAACTGTACAGCCCCCATTGTATATGTTTGACGTATTAAGGAGGGGTAGAGAACTGTGTGAGCCTAGGAGCTCTGTAGAGGCGGGGGGGGGGGGGGGAGATGAGTCACGCAGAACTAAAGAGTTCTCTGTGTTCCCAGCTGACGCATTAACATTTTTGTGACATTGGTTTAAGCCAGCGTTCTGGACCCAAATCAAGGAGCGTACCTTTCTAATGAATATATTATCACAGCCCATCTGATAATGCAGTTTAACATCTATTCATCATCTATCCAGGAACCTTGGTCTCCTGACCGATCACCTTGCTGTTCTCCCCCTCGGTCTCCGTCGGCTTTCCACAATTACCCTTACGCCATGCAGAAAAATGGCACTGATTCACAAATGGGTATGGCAACACACGTCTAACTACAATAGGCACGCCGCACATGCAATATTATGGATACAAACATCACTAAGAGAACACGTTAGAGAAGTGAACTAGTAAAGGAGGACACTTAAAGTTACTGTTGACAAATACAGTAGATGAATCATGTGAACTTTGATCCTTTTAATAGTCTTGGCTGCTGAGGTGTCATGTGCTTCTAAAATGTGTTGATATATTTGGTTTCAGATTAGCATAATGCTTTGAGTGGTGTTAGGAAATCAGTTATGTTCATATTAACAAATGTAAATTGAATATACATTTTCTAAAAATGTCTTTCCTGGGATCTGGGATCTTAGATACTGCTAATAAATAAAATAAATAAAATAATGGTCTTGCTAATGCATAGACATAATTTACATACATTATTTACATACATACAATACATATTTTAATTAAAATAGACGACACTTCATAGGTGACACTTCTAAACATATATTCTCTAAACCATGAGCTCTATAATGGAATGTTTAGCTTGCATGGTGCTATTAGGTGTGACTACATTTAATCTCACACGAGCTGTCACATCTTCACGCAGGTGCCAGCTGTGATATGCTTCGTCACATTGAACCACGCTCTGCTGTGTTCTCCACCGAAGCTGTGCGTTCACCATCCCATCCAGAAACCATCCAGAGCAAATATTCAGCAAGGGCAGTGGTTCCGCTGGAGAAGCACGCATCACCAAGTATCTACAGGCCCAAGGCAGGTCTGGAGCACCCTGCTGTTCCTCAGGTGAGAACACTGAATATTCCTCTTTTGCTACCATCACAGTTGTTGCAGTCCAGCATGGTATAATTTGGTGTATTGTTTATTCTGTGTTGAGAATCCCTAGGAATTTCATGAAGATTTTATGGGTTATAAAATAATTTAAAGATTATAATTACACTTGTTTTGTACACTGTTGTACACTGTTTTTAATATTATTATTTACTAGTTATTGTCTTTATTATGTACATCCTTTGCAGTGGAGGATACAGAGTATGGTTTGTAAACTACTAGGTTAAATAAATGTTTCTGTGTAACATGTTTTAAATGTGTCGGTACTGTACATTGTGCGTAGCGTAAAGTGTATGTTCTCTGTCTTTGTATTTGCTGTGAGTCTTGCCCAGGCACCCTCCGTAGAAAGGCTGGACCAACGTGGTCTGGCAGACTACTCTGAAGATGACCCCTGGAGGATCACAGCAGAACAGCGGGAGTACTACACAGTCCAGTTCACAACACTGCAGCCCGACCTGGGAGCCCTCATCCTGGGTACAGAGACAGATGCTCCTTTATTCATTGGTTGGAGCCCAGGGCGACGCATCGTGCATTATGCATCAATGCTGGCAGGGCAGGTTGACATACAATTATACATGCTGTGTTTAAACACTATTGAACGTGCATCTGCTCTTCTCTAGGGGCCGTTGCAAAGAACTTTTTCACTAAATCCAAACTTCCAATACCAGAGCTTTCCCATATTTGGTAAGTGCTGATTCATAGTGATGCATGTCCTTATTCTGGAGTCACTGAGGTCTCTATCAGCCAAGAACATGCACATGCTCCAGTGACTCACTGCATTCTCACTGGATCTCAACACGACAGACAGTGCATATTTACACTGTATTCTCTACTGAGCCGCAAATAATATTTCACAGCTCACAGTTGGGTGTTGAATGTGACTTATAATTGAATGTTTACATGCTACATTTGAATATTACATTATTAGGTAGAAGTAGTTATTAACGGTGCACAGATGTGCATTATTGTATATTTATTTTAGTATGTATGTTTTAAATATTCCATTGTTAATAGCAATTGATGCGTAACTGATACTGAACAAAAGTATCAATATACATGTTATGATATTGACGCATAACATTAAGTCAGATATTCAAATCCTTGAGATGTTTGGAGGTGTTCTTTATAAGTATTTCCTGAGCATTGCATGTTTGTTCAGGGAACTGAGCGATGTGGATCGAGATGGAGCGCTCACTTTCTCTGAGTTCTGCACAGCCTTTCACTTGATTGTGGCGCGCAAGAATGGTTACACTCTCCCAGAAGCACTCCCAGCAACCCTCCAGCCAGGGTTTACGGAGCAGGAGGACATACCTGACACTCCTGATGTGAGCACACAAACAGATAGAGAGATACCGAAATACAATCATGACCTTTCAGAGACAATACAAGCGCCTACTTGATGTATGGGTTTGTTGTGGTGGTTACTCCTGCATCTTTATTAGATGTCTGTTATTGTTTTTTTTAGAGTGTCGAGCCTCTGATTGTGTTTGACGATGCTGAACCCAAGCTGAGGCATCTGGTAAATCCACCCCTAGATTGTTCCTTGTTTTTATTCAAGTTACTTTAAGTACTTCAGTCACCCACATTTAACAGATAGCAGACCCCCCCGCCCCCCCCCGCTGCCCCTCCCCCAAATTTGCATAAAAATGCATAAATGTATAATTACGTACTTTTGAAATGAAAAAAAAATTATTTATTGGTTACATTTCTTTATATATTTATTGTTTTATTTATTTATTTCATATGCATATTTATTTATTTATTTATTTATTAATTTATTTATTTATTTATGTATTTTATTTATATATATTTATTTAATTATGACTTAAATGGCATTCCGTAAAATATAACCTTGTTAAGAAAAACATAAGAATCAAAGTGCAATTCAATAGAAGTTCCTATAGAGGGCAATAGCAATCTAAATGTGAGCCTGTTCTCTACAAATTACAATTAATTATATGTATTGTACATACAAATATAATAAAGGTTTTAAAACTGTAATAATAACTATTCTTTGCAGATTACATATTTAAAATAGTTCCCTGTATTATAGGAGAGGACTATTGTGGAGAGGTTGAAGCCGGTTTTGGCTACACCCAAGCAGGAAATGAAAGAGGAATCCTGTAAACAAGGTAACCCTTAACCCCTTACCCTTAAAGCCCTTGAAAACCCTTAAAGCCCTTAAAAAGGAAAACATTCTTCCTGCTTTTTTATCAAATATATATTGCATACATGGTCAACAGGTGTATATGAGTAACGGTAACATGGTTCTTCCTTGCTTTGTACAAGATTGTAATAGGAAATTACAGTTGTTTGTTGTTCTGTAGTGTGAGTAATCTCTTTCTCACTGTGTGTACAGACTTCAGTTCAAAGAGTGGACAAGACAAATATACTCAACAAGTTGGTCCGCTTCCATGTAGGCCAGGTAGAGTAACCACTATTGTAGCTATTAACTACTTTTAAATGTGTGGATCTGCTATCATCAAGATATATACAACTGAAAATAATAATAATCTTTAAATGTGTATAATAATAATAATAATAATAATAATAATAATAATCTTTTTATTAAATGTTATTAATACTCTTTACAGAGCCGCCTCATGACCTGGACCCTCAAATGAAGACAAAAACTAGGCCAAGGTAAAGTAAAGATTATAGCTATATCTTATTTTATTAGATTATATCACTTTTATATATACTGTGTATATATATAGTATATTATTGAAATGCTTTCAATATCGAACTTTGTCTCCAGATCTTACTCCAGTGCCTCCATTGATGATGCTATGAAGAAGGGCGAAGACCCTCCGACCCCTCCACCTCGACCCCAGAAGACCCACAGTAGGGCATCTTCTCTGGACCTGAACAAGCTGTTCCAGCAGGGCGCACTAGGTATCTGCCCCCAGTGCCCCCACGCCCTCTAAACTCCCCGTCTTGGCGTGCTAACATTGGCACCGA
This sequence comes from Amblyopsis rosae, assembly GCA_025399935.1. Classification (NCBI taxonomy): domain Eukaryota; kingdom Metazoa; phylum Chordata; class Actinopteri; order Percopsiformes; family Amblyopsidae; genus Amblyopsis; species Amblyopsis rosae. Next base: position 34,342 of record JAODTR010011097.1, on the reverse strand, counting down.
TGGCAACAGCCCGCCCCACTGTTCACACAGAGGACATTAAATGCCTCAAGCAACAGAAAAAACATGTTTCCATTCTTTGTAATACAATGGGGAAACCGAAGAAGGCTGCTTTCTTCTGTGTACTTTGACAGGTGAAAGGCACATATCTCTATGGAGGGAAAAACCAACAGATAGCCGTGTCTGAACGGTTCTGAGTTCTGAATGTACAGGGAAGGTTTGGTGATAATCAGTTTAGTGAAATCTTGCCTTGTTATTACAGGGATTAAAGGTGGAAGGCTTCCCCCACCTCCAGCCCTCCCACCTCGGCCATCAGTCACACAGGTGAGTCTTTATTGTATTTATTATAAAACAAAAACATGCCATATCTTTCTGTGGAATCAGTGTTCGGCCCAGTCTCAATGTCCATTCTCATGGACTCAGTCTGTGAGAGATCAGAGCTGTCCTGCTGGGAAACAGCATGTGACTGAGGTTTCTCTCGCACACTCTTTGAGCCCTTCATGCACATTTTCCTACAGTTACCCACAATTCACAGTGCTAAAACGGTAAACGATAAAAATGTAAGTTCTGACACTTTCATCTACAGTATAAACATTGCAGTGATGTGCCTAAAAACATACATGTCCGGACGCATGTTTGTTGCTATTTAGTTGCTATATCCCTGTTCTAGTCCCGAACATCAGTAGTGACTCATTGAAGCAATAAATTATGCAAACTATCAATAGTTTTGGGGGGAAATATGGGAAGTATGTTATGTATGCATTCTTGGCTGTAGACCACATCATGTATGTTGTAATTCTCCTATGTTACCGCTTGTCTTATACAAATTGAAAAGTTCAGGGACCATGCAGGGGATATTTGAAATTTGCATATTCATATTTCATTGGCATTTTGAGTGAATGGTTAGAGATGTTGTCGATTTTGAAGTTTTTCTAAAAAAACATAGAACTATTAAATAAATATTGAGTGTTTCACAATCCTCTATTGGGAAACTTTAATATTTTCTGGAATTTGAGAGATGAACATGTCAAAAGAAGACTTGTGATGAACTGGTGATCAAACAAAGCGTATGACAGTTAGTCAGACCTATTCTGTTTGCTCTTGCTGTTACTGTAGGTTCCTCATTTCATCAGCAGTGCAGAGAACACTCCACAGAAGACAGTGCGGCAGCCAAACTTTGCTGACTTCAGTCGCTTCAGAGAAGAGGTGAGTGCAGTCAGCGAAATCTCCCCACCTTTCAGTATCAACAAATGCAAGAAGGTTGTTCATTTCACCAGATCTCTATACATGTTTATGCTTGCAGAGATGCAGTGTAAGTTTGTGATAAGACAAAACATAAAAAAAATACATTGAACAAGCAAACAATAATACAGACATTTTTTTCCCAGCTCCAGGCTTAGGTGATCGACCATAAATATGTCACCTGTGTCATGCTTGTCTGATGGATGATCCGTATTATAGGGGAGAAATGAGCTCAGGTCATGACTGCAGTCTACATCAAAGTGTGTTGGATGGTGGAGTGCATGCTAGTAACGCATCTAAGATTTATCTGTGTTGAAGTGACATGCCATTTTAGTCTAGCCTCCTCTTATAGCACACTCGCTGGCTCTGTCCTTAATTTGTCTCTTGTGATTGTTGATACTGTCGCTTTACATCCCATTCCATTGTACAGTATGTTGGTTTGAGCATGCATTCAACGTGTGCCTGAGTTAGATCTCTGGAAGTTTCCTCTCATCATAATTCCTTTTGTCCTTTTAAGATTTTATTGCAAAACCTTTTATGCTTGTTCTTTGAAAACAAATTACGAATTGGTGTGATTGATAGACCAGTACACTTGGAAATGCTGTATAAACCAAGCTCATAGCATAGGTCATAGGTGTTCTTCATCATACAGTATAATTGATTGTACAAAGATTGTATGCATCCTTTTTTGTATTTGTGTGATGGGCACAATATTACACAGTACCATCTCATAGCATCTCATTTCTAATTGTCAGATTTTTTTCTGGGTAACTTTAAGTATTATTGTTTTCATTATTGAAATCAATCGTCCTGTAAGTGACATTCAGAAATGCTGGATACATTTGCGGTGTGGACATATGATGTTTGCCAAAGAATTTACTGGTATTCTTTATATTTGTCCCACCTCTTGGGGCAGCTGTGAAGGTTGTAGTGGTTTCTCTGCCCATGGAACATCAGGAATCTTAATGTTTCAACCGCTAACCCCCCTCCTCACACTTTTCTCAGTGTAACGGTTTGATACAAGGATGGCTTTCTTTGCAGTATTTTTCCTCTTTCCTGTCTTCCCACAAGACTTAATTAAAACCAACCATTGGAAGATCCTAAGGGTGGGAGACTTTGTGTATGTATTTCTAGCGAAGTAAGACTATCTGGAAGTGATAGCAGCACGGCCCCTCAGAGAGAATGTCTGGCAATGAATGAATGATCGATCATCAGTGTAGTTTAAAAATAGCTCAACATCGAACACCTTGAATCTCAAGTTATAGAAGCCAAACATTACTAGGGTTCACACAGTAAAACAAAATAAATCAGTTCCGACAAAGAGGGCACTGGCGGAAAAAAAGTTGTCTTGGAGTCTCTACGTTTAATCGCTGGGTTGCAGACAGTCCTGTATCTCCAGATCCATGATCAATAACTCAAATCATTGTGATTGTCGCGATGGGGTTGTGAGTGCAGACAGAACAAAACGGACTGGGATGCCAGGCGAGCAAGCCCCTGCTCGGCATAAACAAACTCAAACAACAACCTATATAGTTCCATGACAAGAACACACAAAGGGAAACGCAAAGGTGCACAACAGTCGCATACAACGCAGGACAACAAACAAACAGCGCTTCAGCATCCATTTGAACAATAACCCACTAAAATTCCCATTGGAAACCCCAGCCTTATATGCCCTCACACCCACGGGGCTGGAAACAAGCACCACAAAGCACGTGTGGGTGTGGAGCAGCGCTGGGGTGACGAACAGGAGTCCACCAGGCAGACCCACGCCGGCGAAACCAAGCTAGAATGGGGATGCGCCACCCATAGGCGCAACCCTGGACGTGACCACTACCCAGACTCTCCACAGCCCACTGTCTCCCACACAAAGGAAGGTCCTGAGAAAAGTGATCCATTTTTCAAAATATGGCATTGTATGAACTATACATGGGTGTGGTCATTTTCAGTTTTGCCTTCTCATGCCTGGTTGGGTCAGCTCTCTCGTGTATAAGCATTACCAGATAGGTCTTTAAGTTAATTAATGTGCATTGCCTGGATTGAATGTAATTCCTTCCCTCCTTCATATGTTATGTTCTTGCTGGTAACTATTATCTGTTATTGACATTAAGACTTGATACTTGTATCTGATTATTTGTGTTTGATCTGTTAGGTGTTTGTCTGAGTCCCTCTTATTAATATCTTCAATCCGAATGAGGACTTTTTATGTTGCGTTAAAGCCCAATAAAAACGATCACCCAGCATGAATCATGGTGATAATTCCTGTGATAAACCCTGTGATAATGAAAACATTAAAGATGATATACGGTATGAGCATTTTAGTGCTGTAACACTGTGGAAAATAACCTCAACACTGTCTTTGCTCAAGATTCATCCCTGACCTCTGACTTTAAACACTGTGGATCACTATCCACATGCAACTTCTGCCATTGAGTATTTCCAGGCTATGGCCATATATCCTCCAGTGATGGAGGGAAATTTAGGGCTATGTGTCTGCCAGCTAGTTAGTTGCATTGCTCAGCAGAAGAGATTTTTATGTTTCTGGGGTACAATTTATAGCACCAATGTATGCCTGTTTAAATCATTAGTAAAACCGAGGAATTTCAATTCGCACCACAAATTGAGGTATTCAGGACCTAAAAATTAATGGATACAATTCTGTAAATATAGAGCAAACATATGGGAAATGTAGTGCAATAAGCTTGAAATGGGACTGTCCTGACATTCCCTGGCTTATCGCATGTGTTTTATTGGTGGACTGAATCTGTACCCCTGACTCGCTAACATCCAACCTCATGTATTGCAGTACCTTCCCCTTAATAAAAGCACAGTCTTAGATCTGTCGAGGATTACACCAGTGTTACAAAAATGTAGTGATCTCAGAAAGCCTCTGTCCCCCCTTATAGACGTCTGCTGCTCTCCACCGTTCCCCATAAAGTGACACCCGTCCATGAAGATATGTAAACATAAACAGTGAGCTGAGGCACACATTTGGGCCGCTACAGCAGACGGTGCCTTTAAGTGTCCATGTTGTGTGCTAAAATTAAGCACTTAAATGTAACAGCTGCACATAAGGAATGACTCTATAAGCATAGCAGATTCTCCAAACAGCCTCCATGCATTTTATTTTCTTTATTAGCCCTCTGCTGAGAAAAAGCCCTTATGGGGCTACGTTATGTTCTGTGTCTATGAGGGAATAATGGATGAAGTGCAGCAAAAATATAAAATAAAAAGCAGGTTAATCCATCACCACTTCCCCCGAGGAGACAGCAGGCTAGAGAGCACTACATCACGATCACCAAAGAGACAGGCGGATTTATCTGCCTGTTAACATCGACTATATACGTCATTCTGCCACTTCAGCACTTTCTTATGTTATATTATTATGTAACACCTTTGCTCATTCATATGTATCTGTTACTCGTATACATGTGCACAAACAGAGTTATGGCCGTGTGTGTGTACTTTCATATATAGGAGGAGACTGTTGTTAATACCAAAGAGCAGAGTCCTCTTCGTAGAGGTGTTCCAAGCACCGAGGACCTCACGAAGACCGTGACACAGGTCAGTAGGAATCCCAAGATGTGCTGCTTGCTCTCTGTGTGTGTGTGTGGTTATTCTAGGCTTGATAATGTGTTTTTCCTACATTTGTTTTCTAGGACATCACAAGAGTCTCTCAACATCATGCTCCGCAGAAGCCTGTCCGACGTAAATACCAGTCAGACAGTCAGAACCTGGACTCCACTCCCACTCATGCCACATCACTGACGCCCGCTCATAAACCTGCACAAAAGTCAGTAAAGTATGCAAAACTATGCAACTATCATCACGTTATTATGGTAAATAACTAAATATGGTCAAATATGGTAAATGCTGAGCGATTGTGATGTAAAAAAAAGAAAAGCAATGAAAATAAGCAGGCTGTTGACCCCTGAAAGCCTTTCAGAAAAGCATAGTCATGCTAATGTGCGAACATCAGGACATACCAGGATACACTGTGATGGCTCTGCCATATGTGGCGGGGATGCTTAATTGCAATAGAAACTGTGACGGTCACGAGAAGGCAACCATTAATAACAGTGGTAACAACAATGTCACAGTGGAGTAATGCAAATCGCCAGTCTGTTGCTCTAGTGAAGCTGTAACTGTTCCTTCTTCTCTCGAGACGATACACTGTTCAAGGGTATTTCTTTAGTTGTGGGACATTTTTGTCTTGGACATAAAAGACACATTTCTCTTGGGAGAGAATATGTAATCATCAGAGTATTAATGAAAATGTGATTGTTAAAGAGAGCTGACATTTTCTCCCAGGCTGCTGTCACGGCAGAGGAAAGAGATACAAATGGCTATTCGCAAAAACAAGGAGACCAATGCGGTGTTGACACGCCTTAACAGCGAGCTCCAGCAGCAACTTAAGGTCAGCTCTCTCACCCACTATCTATTTTCCAAGTATCACAATGTGATACAATGATGCCGATGCCGTACCAGCTGTGTGTGCACAGTGTTTTGAATGGTGTGTGTGTGAGAGAGAGAGAGGGAGGGAGAGAGAAAGGGAAATAGAGGGAGAGAATGGACTGAATTAGTGCTTGGCCCAGTGGATAGTCCCTAACCCTTAGAGAACAGATTAAAAGGCTGTGCACATTTGTGTACAAAAAAGCATTCCAGGTCATCTTGTGCTTATATTTTTGAAACCCCCATGGGTGGCAGTTTACAGTGACATACCAAGTTGCCTCGCAATTGCTACATGTGTGTTGTTTTCTCAGGAATAAGAGCACTATATACAACGTGAAGCGTTGCGTGTTTATCATTATGACATAGAGTGGTTTTCCTGTATGACAGGTAACTACAGTAGTTGGCATGTTACAGTAACATTGCTAGAACAGGAGTCTTAATAAATGCTCCCAGTATCACCACTGCTTGCTGAAATAAGCCTGCTTCAACCCATCAGTCGTAGTTTAACTAATGGCCAGGACTGCGATGTTTGCATTGGTGATCTCCCCATGAGAGACACATTCACATTTGGAACAGATGCCGCATGCCTGTCGTTCCCACCGTAAGTGATCCAGTAGTGAAACCTTCACCTCTGGGAATACAGGCCATTCATCTCAGATATCGTGTGATTTGTGGAAGGGTCAGTTCATGTGGTTTAAAGTCTCTTTTTGCCCTCTGTCCGTGCTACAGCATCTAGGTTTGTTTTAATTCGATTCGCAGAGTCTCACATAGTTCAGCATCTGCAGGACTTTTTGTGGAACGGCATGAGGCTTTATTTAGACCCACGCCCTGTCAAAATGCCAAAGTGCCTTTGGCATTCACAACTGTCTTTCAGACTGTTCAAAATAGAGTATGCCAGCTGGACATAGGACATAGAGAGACTAAATGGAATGGAATAACTGAATCTGTCTTTCTAAATGATTATAATAGTTACACATAAATAATATAATACTAATAATAATTAGTAACCTGATTTTATTACCAATAGTAGGCTTTCGGGCAAAGAATCCTCAGACATATAGCACTTGATTTGATATTTGATATATCTGTTGTTAATATTTCATTTCTATTTTAATAGAGGAAATCCTATGGGAAGTTAAACATGCATACAGTATATTAATAAATTACAATGAGTTCTTCTGTATTTCGTTATGTCATGAACAGATGCATGCAGTCCATTCAGACCTCAGCAATGTATCTATCAATGATCTTTACAGTACATGCATACCAATAAGCCAGCCAGCATAAAGTTGAGGTGAGCTTGATGTGTGTGCTCTCTCCTGCAGGAGGTTCACCAGGAGAGGGTCACGCTGGAGTCTCAGCTGGAGCTCCTCCGGCCCCTCGCCTCTGCGTGACCTGCCCACAAGCCTGCATGGGTCTCTTCCTGCTGCGGTGGGTGCCAACCTATGCTAACCATGGGCTACACGAATGTAGGCACACACAAACAATGGGCACCAATAATATAGATAAATCAACTGGATTAATATGATTCATAACATTTAACGGCAAAATGAGTTTGAATATCTTTTGTAAAATGATGCTGTGATCCCCCAAAAGAGGCTTGTTGTCCGCCACACTGTTGAGACCAACTGACCTGAGTTACTGTTAAGTTTCACCTATATCCTTTGATAAGCCAAGGGCCTGATTGCAATGTATCCTAATCCGATATCGAAAAGCTTGAAAACAGTGAAGTATTGTTGAGGGGGTGGTGCTTATAAACCTCAGTATGTACTGCAGTGGGGTTTCACAATAACAATTGAGTGTTTACTCTTTAATCTCTCCTCTCTAACCTATTTTTCCATTTCCTGTGCTGGATTTTTATACCTTGGCCCTGAAATCTTACGCAACATGTTTGTCTTTGTCATGGGAACTTCTGGGTTCTTTTTCCATTAAGTTATTGGTTGATTGTCTTCCTTTACACAAAGGAATTAATTAATAATATGGGCTGATGGTTGGCAAAAGTGCTCTGATTGGTCAATTATATAATAGAACTTTGCACTGGACAATTCCGTTTCACACTGAGTGTAGATTATTTTATAATTAAATCAGAGACAAAGTCAACATTTGGTTATGCACTTTTTGTTTTGTCTTTTATCTCTGTATTAATGAAAATATTATTTAGAAAGAATAAACCTTGCTTTCTTCTTAAGTTATTTTTCATGCGAATATACCTTTAGCATGCTTATTATCATAAGTTTATTTTTCTACTTTGTGTAAATATATAATAACCCCATGAATGCTCCACATATTCATAAGCATTTTATTGTTTTTATTGAAATTACCCCAGCTTTGTCTTCAATTGTAATTTGTGAAATTAAAATACAGGGTGTAAAATATGTGTATAGCTGGCAGTGGTGCTGCGGATGAATGGTATATTTAGATAGTAAATAGTGAACATTAGCAGTTTGTTTTATGTTTGCAAAGGTCAGGTCAGATGTTTGACATTTCTAAAGATTATTTTACTGTGTTTCCAGCATGCATAAATAAACTGAATGTTAACTGATTGAAATGGGATTTTAGCACGGGAACATGTGAATGTGACAACACTGAAGAATGTAATCACTTTTTTTAAATATTGATTTTAGTGACGTTAAACTACACATTTACTTATTAATTGTATTTTAGTACATGATAACTCTAATTTTAAATGCTTAAAAAAAACTCTGCTTTGTGTGTAACATATACAACCATACATATTTAGCATTTGAATGTGTGAAATTTCAAATTAATCATTTAACAAAATAATCTATAGAGGATAAATAAAAGCACAACATTCCCTTTACATTTGGCAAAATTGATTAAATAAACAAATGTCTCTATGGCTTTCATTTCATCTATGCAAAATGCTGGTGGTCCACACAGTATTAATGGATTAATCTGGTGTCTTGTTTAACAACACTGTATTTATGACGGCATGCTTGTCTGTTCCACAACATGATAACATTAAATGGTAAATTAAAAGAGTTGGTCTTGTGCTCATTTGAGCTTTGGACTAAAACTAATCAAAGAAACAAATAAAATTATATATTTTTTATAATTTTTTGTCACATTTGTCATCATTTTATAAAATTCAGTGAACACCTAATTTTTGCATATAGTTCAAACCACCTGGTTTTAACTATATGCAAATGCAATGCAAATGTATTGCTTTGGTTTGAAACAGAGCAGAAACACAGAAGTTCCCGCTGCAAGAAGTACCTACTGTATGTCTAAATAACATGTTTACTGTCAAATCTGCTTTTTACCAAAGTGTAAACAGAATAAGAAAGAGAGCTGGACTAACCAGCATGCTTTGGATCATGCAATTCTCTGTCAGGAAACCTATTGGTAAATAAAATGTTCTTTGGTTTACTTACAGTTCGGACGGATTCTGAAAACATGTTATTCTCTGTGAATTCTTGATTTGTGTAAGGAATTTCACATGGTAATACTGTATAATAAAATATTACACAAATGTACTGTAATATAGCCTACATGCAGCATCTAGGTCAAAGACAAACATGAGTAGGCTATAAGGCCAATGGCCTTAACCTTTCAAGCTTGGGGCACGTTTATTTTTCTTGATTTTTTTTACATAGTCATAGTCATATGATTAACTTATGCTGTGTTTCCATAGTCTGGTGTAACCAGACCCAAAAATCATTTTGTGAATAGGGTCTGGTTTGCAGTCATTACCACCTAGGGCGTAGACTTTTAGTTAATTCTGAAACTGTTGGACAGCCTTGACCCAATCTGCATTGCTACAACTTTATATTTCTTCATAGCACTATCACCATTTAGAAACACGTCATCACATTGGTCTGCCATCCAGGGTGGCTGTGCAAATGCTAAAGCAAAAGTGAAAATAGATCTGAGAGCAACAGTCTGGCAGAGCCAGCCAGGCTAGTATTTCCAAGACCATGTTCCAAAGTGTGTGTGTGGTACATACAGTACAGTATACAGTACACAAATACACACGTTGTCATATATCAATATCAAGACACTTTGTATTCAGTTCTACTATAAATAGTTTTACATAGCAGAAGGCTATGTATGGCAGAACAGACTGTAAATATTCATCAATCATGCAGTAGACAAACTACCAGAGCTGTGTTTAATCCTGAAATCATTCTGAGCTAATATTTTGAGCCCACATCTGAGGATCTCTGAACAGAGAACATGAATGAGAGAGTTAGGGTAGGAATACAGACATGAGATGCCAGACAGGGCAGACCGCCAAACAATTTGCCTTTCCCATAACTGATATTTGGCACAGTGCTATATGCATGTGAATTCCTCCTCCTCAGCTTTACATCATAACCACTACAGGTTGGTGCTTATCTTTAAGCATGCACTCTTGAGAGGAGCATATGCATTCATTAAATGCAAACAAGGAGTCCTACTCATTGAGCTATAAATAACACTTAACACTGGTTGGACTGCAATTTAAGATGACAGCTGCCTGTGATGAGGAAACTATATGTGTCAGCCATGTGTCGCCTCTAAATACACACTGGTTTGATATAATAACCAGCTTGCCATTTCATAGAAAGTATAATTACTGAGTTACCTATGGTTATTAATGTGAAATCAGTCCTGGAGCTGGCCGCAAATCATTTCTGTACTGTGCTAGATTGTTTTCTGTATAGCTTCAGAGCGTCTTATTTTAGCTGCTACTTTTTAAAATAATGTATTCATTATAATGATGTTACATGTCTGTCTGCCCCTGGCATCTGTTGGATATGTTTATCATGGGGCACCGAGATGTATTACAAGTTGTAAAGTTTGCACACATCACTGAACCATACTTGAAAGTGGGCTGGCCATCTTTAGCACAGATATATTTATTTATAAGGCCATATAAGCCCAAGGCTGGTCTTGTACCTATTTTGTGTAGCAGACAAATAACTGTATACTCTGAAGATGATAAGGTACGTGCTGAGATGAGCAAAAGATTGCTCTCCAATTACTTCCCCCTCAAAATGAAATGAGCTGTGAAATGGCATTTAACTTACAGACTTTTTGATTGTCAGCAAAGTTAAAGGTATAGTAAGCGATTGTAATATTTTTTTCAAATTCCCCAAATAGCTCCTCGCAGCCTTACCGTTCTCTGTGCGTGCAGAAAGGAAATCCAGTACTTCTACAAAGCCATGGCTCCGTAAAATAGGAACACAAACAACGTGGTGCACAACAACAATATCCTAGCCTTCGCAATGTGTTTCCAATGGGGTGGAGCTTATGACGGAGCAGCCTATGGCATTGAAGGGAGAGGTGTTTCTTTTTTTATTGAGTTCACCCAGCTTTCTATAAAATACCTTTAAATGCTTGTTTTGCTTCTTAACTTGAGACATATACAGTGCATGTGTTATGTTGTGTTTCCATGTGGGATTCATTTATGTCAGGGTTTTGATGCATGCTGCCTTATTTGCCAAGTCGTTCTTGTTAAACAAATTTTATATTTCAATGAGACTGACCTCTTACAGTAAAATAAAGGCTAAAAAGAATGTATGGACCCAGTGGCTTAAATTTCAGCCTGACCATATCGCCAGCGAAGATTACCTTCTCTTTGTGTATTCAAGTTAGGCTTTTGTGACCACACCATTACTCAAAGGTGACAGCATGCAACAGGGCTCTGGTCTCTCCTTTGTCCGGGCCTGGCTTTGCAAAGGTTGCAATTCTGGTGTGGACGTTAGTTAGCCACAGCACAAGCAATATGCTGTCACCTCCACTGATTCTGGCCCTGTCAGCTGGGATTTAGTTAAACAGTCATTCAGCAAATGTGAATGAAGCTCAGTCTAGGCTGAAAGCAAAGATTGAACCTATGCATACACATGAAACTGTCACCAACATTTAATCATTCATGCATCAGGAGCAAGATTATTCACATGGAAAGCAGATGATAATGACACATCCCACACAGATGTCCTTATTTGAAATAGTATAATATGCTGCCACATTTAGTACCATATTGTAAAGGAAGGTTATATTCTGAATATAGATGGGTAGGGCTATGTTTTATTGATTGATGAATTGATTTATTGTGGTGATCCTTAGCAAGTATTTTTGTGAAGGTACATTACACTCCAAACGTTTAAACAGTAGACTATAAATCATATATTAGCCTAGCGTAAAATCCTGTTGGATCAGACTATAGCAGTTTACGGTTTTCCTGTCACGGATGTGGAGTCCGGATCCAGATACGACGAAAACTCCTGCTCCGGGCTTTTGCTCTTTTTTTTAAACCACCTCTACTTTTCTAGCAGTGAAAAACATACCACCGCCAGGCAGCAGATGACCAGAGTCAACGAGGATCACAACGGTCCGGTCTAACTATGCATTTGCCTACCAGCGTCAGAGGGTGAAAGAAGAATGGGGCATCATTATTTACGCTCTGAAAAACTGGATTAGGGGGGGCGATAACTTTTTTACTCACTCAGTTTTAGAGTCAGTTTTATTGGATTCATCTTCAATATCACAATGCCCTTTGCCAAACGAGTCGTGGAACCCCGGCTACTATGCAGGCATTCAATTCCCAATAACGACGCGTTGCTTTTCGAGGATTTGTGCTCCATCAGTAATGTGGCTCTGTCTCGGACCTTGCGGCAGCTGTCGGACCTGGCCAGGCATGCCTTCTCCATATTCCAGGAGCTGGAGAACGACCTCATGTCCACTTACCACCGAGTTCGAGGACTTCAGAACAAGATTAACGAACTTCAGCAATTTACATCGGAGTTAGATCCCAAGCAGGAGGCAGTGCGTGAGTAAAACTCCACAAATATTGAAATAAGCTCATGTGCATAGCACTGGAAGACAAACTTTCATTCATGGGTCTTCGACCTGCTGAAAATGTTTACGTTGCTGCACTATGTAACTGGATGTAAATTATATGTAACTCTCAAAAAGTATATTCCCGTTAGGCTGAGACGAGCCTTGCTGAGGGGCGTGTTGTAGCCCACTGTAAGTTATTTCAGGTTGTGCGCAGGTTACTCGACGAGGCTTTTTGTTCACTTATAAGATATAAACGTCATTTGCTTAAATATTAAATAACATGTAAGGTAAACTAGTTTAACGTGCATGTTTTACACTGAACAGATGGTAAGTGTCCATGGGTGGTCTGGGTGTTGGGCTCCCACCCGGAAGGTTGTGGGTTCAAACCCCGGTGTTGACCTACCTGTAAGCATCCTTGAGCAAGATGCCTAACCCCCTATTCCCCAACTGCTCCCGGTGGTTGGTCGCACCTTGCATGGCAGCAATCACCATCGGTGTATGAATGTGTGTGTGAATGTGAGGCAACACTGTACAGTGCTTTGAGTGGCCGGAAGGTTAGAAAAGCGCTATATAAATGCAGTCCATGTAAATGTATTTTTGTCAAAACACTCTTCTTGACGTTGATTTATACTATAGGATATCTGAGCACGTGGGTAACTTAGGCGAAACAATGTTTCTCCGTGGCTACATTCTTAACCGTGACTCGTTCACTAAATTTTGTTCAACTTTCTTTAGCTGCCGCATTGTATGCATTCATCGCCCTGATATCGCAGCATGTGGGTTGCCTAGGTCCCTAGGCTGCCGTTACCGCGGGTGAAGTTTGTTTTTTTGGTGTGCGTGAGCACGCGTGGGTGCGTCTGCGTACACAGTGTGTGCCTGTGTGTCTGGTCTGTATCTGTGACTTCACTATCCAGGAAACACTTAAGAAGTGTATGCTGCCTTAAGCCTCAGAATTGTCCACCTCGTGAAAACGTCACCAGCTTGGACATAACCCAGAGAAGGGTTGCCATGCTCGATTGAGGCACTAAATGCCTTTGCTTGTTTGTCGACCCCCCCCCCCCCCTTATTTTCCTGTGGTCTGTGAATGAACTAATTTGCCTAGGGATATTTATCATCTCCTCACACAGAACGACCCCAATGCAAATACAAACACTACTACTTAACCTCAGATTGTTTAGGTTTACCCTTACCTGCTGCATACACAATAATACAATATGTGCTGCTGGCAACCTGTGTGTGTTTGTTTAAATTAAGATCCAACAGCTATAATAGAACCAATCCTAATTAATGAACATTAGTGGCTGTTGGGATGAGAATTCTCTGTAAATTAGATGGTTTTTGTTTTCTTACCAGATCCTCTTGGCTAGAAAAGGCTAATTATTCTTAATTGTCCTAGTTAATATGAATAGTGTCACACAGACTCATAAACAACAGGGTTGTCCCTAATCTGAATGACAATGAGCGTAAATGTATGCAGCTCAAGACACTGAGACCTCAGTGGGTGGTAGTGGGATTTTATAATATCACTTGTCTGCAGGATGACCTATAAAGGATCAACGTTGCTCTGGGATGTTAGATAATGCAGAGCAGTTTATTGACCAATCAGTTACGTATCTATCACCAGCGTTATTCATCCAAATAGAGTCTTCTTGTGTCACGTTTCATAAGTCCATCATTGGGTCTTAGCATGGTCAGCCTAGATATTTTGGAATGTAATACCATAGCTACTAAACTATTACCAGTGTGTTATAATACACAGGAATTTCGCTTGTCGCACTGAATGTCCGGATGAAAACCATTCCCCCTTTTACATGAGTCCTACTGCGTATACCAAGCATTATCTAGTGGTTACTAATGCACACTGTAGAAACTCTGTTGCTCTTTATTTCTCTTTTCTCCTCACATTCTCCTCCACCTCACCTACCAGACGCCTGGTGTGGATGTGCCACCCTCGTATTTAAACGCAGGGCTGGTGACACCCCATACTAAGTGTGTTGGACATCCCGTCAGAAATGTCTCCAGCATTTACAAGCACTTGATAAAGCAAAGCATCACGTTATTCCACTCAGATGGGGTTTTAAAGGTACAGTCAGCGATTGTAAGATATACCCTTTTTGTCAGACTCAGCAAATATCTACTCACGGCCTGCTAACTAGTCCGTTCTGTGGGCCTGCTGTAAAGAATGATCCGTTTCTTCACTGCCCTACTTTGTGAAGTTTTGGTGCAGACCGCACCACACAACGACAATATCCCTGACAATGCCTTTCCAGTGTGTGGGGCGGAGCTCCTGAGGGAGCACCCTATATGGCATTGAAAGGAGATGTGTTTATTTAGAGTTCAAGCAGCATTCTCCAGAATGACTGACTACACCTTTACATGGCCCCGGTTTAGTTTGAAGAGGGAGCCGTGATGCTTGTGGCAGCCAACCTAACTGTCTTGTTTCAAAACACACACGGCTGGCAGCAGCGCGTGGCATTCTGCAGGCAGGCCGCGGGCAGACACGTACACAACATACACATGGACAAGAGTAGTCATAGCTGCCTGCAGAGAGTAAAACTGGTTGGAAGGCAGTGCTGTTACTGTTAGCATGCAGTCATCACCACATCTCAATCCCTGCCATGCTCTCCCTGCCCATTACAGCCAGCCGGGAGGACACCAGAATAAAGTGTCACTTTTATTTCACCTGTGTAAATCAAACTCATCGTGAAAAGAGAAGAATTACAGTGTTAATTAACGTGCAAGGTAGACGTAGTGGCAGTTTCACAATGGGAATTCAGCAACAATGTGTTGATACTAATTTCAGGCCTGCACTTGTATTTCACACAACATGTGTGATTTAGTAGAGCGTGTCAATGAGAATATGAATGAAACCTGATGATGGAAACAACAGTATTGCTGTAATGCAGTTACTTTTACTTTCTGTTGTATCTGTTTTATTCAACGCAGGACAGGGGGGAAAAGATTGGAGGCAAACAACAATTTGTCCAGTGGTCCAACTCTCATTTGGACAATTGTTTGCATGCATAGTGACTTTATAAATACTCTATAGACAGCAGTAGAGTGTATATGATCTGCATTGATATAGTGTACTGTAGTAATGATAACCACATTAGTTTACCCTTAGTCCCCTCTCCCCTGTAATTGAACCAGTCCAGGCATTTCTGTGACTTTGTTGTGTTATGTTGGATCAATGAATCGATAAACGCTCCACCACAGGCCAGAGAATGGTTGTATGAGGCAGGTAAATATTTGTGTCAGACAGTTAATTTATTTACTATGTTGAGAATTGTGACACTGGCAGCTATCCCCTTCTGTGTTATCTAGAGTTTAGGTTATGACTATGTGGAAAAATGATTCACAGTTGGATTGAAATGCAGCGCCATATAGATCATATTTTATGATAGAAATTACTCTACTTCCCCCCCTTTCATTATCAGAACTAGAGGCATATTTCTACAGGTCCAGACAACCTGCCACTGACATCGACTTCTGCTAATTATAGAGCAGATTTCAAAGACTTCCTCACTCATTCCTGTATCAACCCCCTACTCTCAGCCCCTCATAGAGAATACCGAGACACTTTAGTGTGTTATTATTTTCCTCTCAGAGCTCATTGCATCCGTCCTGTGTTCTGCACTTCCAACTGTCAGCCAGTGTTAGCTTCAGTTTAATTTCGCAGTCTGGAAAGCCCTAGAATCATTTTTAATGTGTCCAAATAGCAACTGAACTTTCCAATCAGCGCTACACGGGGGTGGTTTAGGTTTGCTGACAGCGAAAATGACCAGATGGTTCATCCAATCAACTGCCAACAGTTTCAATGTAAGGCTCCCCAGATGGACTTGTGACAACAATTCCTCTGGCATGACAGGTCAAGCCAGTGTGGCCACAAACTCATATTCTGTCATATTCTTGTTCACTTTAACTGAAGGATGTTGGTACACACATAAAATACAAAGAATCTGCTACCGCCTATCAACAGTTGGTGTTTTATTTATACATGTTTCCAGGTGTTTTATTTATACATGGTTCTATTGTACTAATGTTGCCAGTATTAAAACTGAGCAGGCTCTGGCTCCTCCATTAATAGTGTGTTTCCCCACGCCTCAGTGCATGGTAAAATGCCGCTTCTGCCATTGAAGTGGTTTGGAGTGAACCATTCTGTCAAGTCAAGCATTCCAGAAAGCCAGTGACCAGGAAACCGCAATGCTTGCTTGCACTTCTGGGACCTTGTACCCCACACATGCCACCCAAAACTGGGCTAGAGGAGAAGGTACGATTAGGGGGGAGGGGAGCTCGGGAAGGGTGTGTGTGGGGGGGCTATGGGTTGAACCCGGGTGAGCTTGTTTATGAAAGGAGACGTTTTCTTAAAAGTCATGTTTACGTTTTCCATAGCTCTCTTTGGGGGAAATGTGTGAGTGATTACATGTGCAAATTCCTGCGGTGGCACCTTCCACGAGTGCAAGTGCTTCTGAGTTTAGCTTCACCGTCTTAATTGAAGCGGCAGCTGCCTGCTAGTGCACTGTGTATTTGTGGGTACATTGTTTAACTTGCATGTGTTGTGAGAGGGATTATATTCTTCTACAGAATAATGCTCAGGCCTCTCTTTTGGAAGGGTTAGCTCTTGTGTGGTTGTGTGTGTGTGTGTGTGTGTGTGTGTGTCAAATTCTTCACCCAGTGTGGCGCTTCCATACTTTCTTTAGTTTTCTCACCGAAGGTGACCAAGCACCTGCTTGTTGTTGCTCTGTGGGAAACAAGTTTGGTTTGTGCCTTTATTATAGTATAGAGCAAATGGGAGGAGAGCTATGCCTTTGTGTATGGGAGACGCACGCGCCCACACCCACAACCGGGTTGACCCCAGTGCTGACTTTGTTTGTTAAATAACATAAGTCATTGCTCTATATAGAGTGTGGGGCTGAAGGCACCGAGGGTCAACATGAGCATGTCTTAAAAAAGAGAGAGGGGGGGGGGCAGAGTAATTTACCCCCTGACCTCAAAGGGCTGTTGACCTCCCAACCCCCAGCATGCCCCTTTAAAGACAAAGGAGAAAACACAGACACACCCAGGTTGCTTATCATTCAGGCTCTAAAGTCTTGTCTCTAATTAGAGTGGATTTAACATTTGACATTATACCGAGCAGCCGCAGGCCTGGGGTCTCCGAACAACAAGTCTCACACCAGGTATTATTAATCAAGCACATCAGACTGCACAGAAATGTACTCATGGTTGAAAATCAGGACCCTTTTACGACCGAATTAACAAAATAACGTTTCTGCCATGCTTGAGTGAAAAGCCAAGAGCTGCAAACAAGCCACGCAGTTTGTTTTTGTCCTGTACTTCCGTAAACTGCTTTTCCCAAGAAAAAAAAATTTGGCACAGCCTTAGTGGACATTTTGCTTAGTCATTGTACATGTTGGACAAATGTGGATTATACAGACATTTATTTTTATATACACATGTACCGTAATGCCGCACACATTTTCTCTTAATATTTTCATCCAGTACATGAGACTTTTATACACTTTGAGTTTATAAATGGTCAACAAAAACAATCATTCGTGTAAGTCTATTCTAATCTTTTATTTTTGTATTATTTTCTTTGTGTGTGTGTGTGTGTGTGTGTGTGGGGGGGGGTATTCTTGCAAAAAGAAAAGATTGCCATGACCTCATCTATACACTGTCATTAAAAAGGGATTCTTTTTTCCATCAGTTTGGCTCCAGGAAGTTTGTGCGAGCCCACTGTTTAAAGAACAGCCAAGCACGGCCACTAATTCTCTAAAACTCTGTTACTCTGTCCAAAGGTAGATAGTAATTGTATTTGAGATAATGTTAAACTACAGTAATCTCTACTGTGGCGTGTTGTTTAGCATAACTTGGCCTGCTATTATCTTCCATGGCAACGTGATGACACGCTGCCAGGCATGACGGCCGTAAACATACTGTCAGCCAGCGCTGTGGACCATGTCGCCACGACTGGCCAGAAGCAATTCAGCCCACCTGCCTGAGATCTGCCCTCATAAGTCAAGTCTTAAAATAATATGAGTTCCCACACTGCTTTTGTGATCCTCAGCAATCTCCCCACCATTCCTAATGCCTTCACAACGAAATACTTAAACATTACACAATGGAATTACCCTTACAGGAGCGTTACGCATAACCTTCTGTATATCAGCCGTTCTCACAGAGGATGAGACGGATGAGAAGTGAAATTATTCTGAACCTTAATGCCACAGCTTTATAGCCAAACATACTGTATCACAGATTGCAAAGAATAGCTCTAATTAAAAGCATTTTAATAAATGGGTCCTCCAATGCAATCTGAAAGACATTATTTTACTAGTTATATGTAATAGAATGCTGTGAAACATCATAGTTGGTTTTCCAACAGGAAGCAGACACGTGTTCAGGTAGTCTTTGCCATGCAGGTGTTTAGACTGGGATTTAACTGGTATGTAAACTGCCCCCACCTTTCCTTTGCAGAAGAGCTTTGGATCAGCTCCAATCAAAGTTGAAAGAGCCTTTTCATAGATCATCCCATATCACACACGTCTCCCAGACAGAAAGCACCTGTGGACATCAGGTGTTTTTATAAATGTGCTTTTCCTTCAGGTCAATTTAAAATAACCAATTTGCTTTTAAATTCAACATGACTGACATTATTCAGCCTGTTATTTGCCTTTCTGGTTCATAAGGAAGGTTAGGGGAGAGCAATCTAATCTAGGATGAAGCCTATAACTGCATATCAGAGCAGCTTTTCTCAACAATATTCAATCCATTCCTTAATAGCCTCTTCTCCTCACGCTAGCTCTGTCCTTTTAGGGCAGACTGGCTTCACACTGTTCCCTGCGGGCCTTTTGTGTATACCTTCCTGCGGGCCTTCAGATGTCACATTGAGTTACACTTTGTAGAAATACAAGAATACACCTTGTAGTAAGCTGGTGAAGTAAGGACATTGACCTCAGTTCTGGGTGCTCAGCACAGAATGCTAGACAGAAGCAGGCTCACATGAAAATAACTGTTAGGATATGAGCTATGCACATTTCATTACGAATGCCTAATCTCACTCATTATGCATTGTGGATACAAATCTTCTCCCTTTGAGCACAGAACATTCTGTTTAAGTTAGTGTATATAACATGCATTCACTTGATTGGATAGTTCATTTAACTGGGAGGAAACGTCGGAGAAATTATGTCAGTGTGTCAACTCAACTGTGAGCTGAATGACATGTTAGACATTTAAAAACGTCTCCAGTCCTTACAGGTCCCCACTTACAACTGACAACACAACTGTAAACATCTCAATGTGTACAGTTGGGGATCTTAATTGTGCCAATACTGGTTATGAAATACTACACAGTGATTGTGCTGTAATGAAATTCTTTCCAACTTGGTGTTCTCTCAAATGCTCTGGCAGATTGACCATTTTGCGAAGTCTTTAGTTTCTTCTTCCTTTCAGTCTTTTATCTTCATATTCTTTTCTTCCACCTGCCATTGTATTTCATACAAGTTGCCAGTAATTTATATTCCTCGCTTAGCCCTCAGGCATGTTATATACTTTGTTCTATTCTGACTGCATGCATTCTCCATGCCTTTTCTTTGTGTTAATTCTGTCTGTGTGCCACTAGTGTCTCATGGTGAGTCCTATATTGCAGCAATTTGCTGTAAAATGCCCTGATATTTATGCCCTGATATTAGCATACAAGGTTTACATCACAACTTAACTGTGGTATCTTCAACGCTTACTCTGGTGTGTATGCACCCATGTTTGATAGTTTATACCCATTTGGAAAAGTCCCTACTCAAATCCTAATATACCTCTGAATTTGACAGTCAAATGAGTAGTGAAATATTGCCTGACAGAGAGACGATTCATTTATTTTAACTAAGGGATTGTTTTTATGCCTTAAAACCAGATGTATCTGTCTCAAGCAGTTACTACATGGCTTTGGCTTAAAACAATAGTTTACTTGCCTGAAATCAAACTTGTTAAAAAATTGGTGAAATCAGTGCATCCCATACACTTACAAGAAAATAGATGCCAAAATTGCCCACCCTGTAGAAAGATCCTATTACCAATTTGAACTGTGCACTCAGCATAGGCTTAGTGTGCTGCTAGAGGGGACATTCTCAGACACCGAATACTGAAAACATGTATTGAACAACATGTGTTATTGTTCTTCTTTCAACACAAATCGAGGCGCAGAAAGAGTTAAACATGGCTTTACCCATGTCATTTTATTATGCTACAAGGCAAGTATACATTGGACCATGTACTGTGCTTTAGGTAAAATGTCTGGAACTGTTTTTATGTCAAAGAGTGGCTATCTAATTCAAGATCAAACTAAATATACTTTGAAGTCAAGAGACTAGTCAGGATGTATTATAAAGGATACCATTTGTGGGCTGAACCCCGGACTTACATTCACAATTACAAATGCCAAAAATGTCAACATCTGCAATCAAGTCAACTAACTACTCGATATTTAACATAGTCAATATCTCAAAAGCATACATTTTCAAGGATTTGGCATGTGCCCAACCCACATAGCAGCTAGAAGACATGGTCTTCTAAAGTTGTATCCACTATTATCTTCTATATTATGGATAAAATGTGTTTAATATATTTAGAAAATCAAAGCCCTTACCTCTCCGTTACTTATCTTACTTTTTTGTAGGAGACAACATCAGCTCAAACAATTGGGATGGGCCCAGTTTTTGACAGCCATGTTGTGATGTTATGCCCAGTTTGTATCTGAGCAAATACAGACCTCCAGGCAGCCTGCCATTATATAGTGAATAAAGAGCTTGTGCATTATTTATACAATGTTAACCAGTGTGCTCTTACTTTTCATTTCAGTGATGACAATGATAACACATAAGAAGTAAGACCATGGCTGTAAATGTTATAAAATCAAGGGATAAATGATTCTGAAGTGATTGTTCTTGTTTTTACTGAAGGACAATTGGATAGTTTGTGGAGGAAATAATTGGTATAGGAAGTTGGGAGCTGAATATTATGCAAATTGTACTCCTCACATACTTTGGCAAATGTAGGAAGACTTTGGACTCCAGATATGATTGGGGATGAATGGTCATGAATGCTATGCTACAGCATACAGTAACATCTAGGAGAAACAAAGGTAACTTCAAAAATGATACAAATGAGTCCAATGCTGGTACTGCTCAATGTGCATAACCGATACGCTTGGCATACATTTCTTTAGTGTGAAACATGATTTATTTTTTATGTTGAAAAGTAAATTTTCTCATGAAGTTGATGGATGTATTTCTTTTTTAGTGACAAATACTGCACTCAGATGTGCTTCAGACTGGAATGTAACTTTTAGTAGAGTTACAGATTTGTTGTGGCTTTCTGCATTGACCCTGGAGAAATTATTCCGGGAAATGGCTTTCTCACGTTGAGTCACTTATGGGAAATCTGGGGGCTGTTGATCCATGTTGCGTCAGAGCAGGACTCACACAGCAGGGACATGTTGTTGTGGACATGGTCAAGAGTAATGCTGTATGTGATGCGCTGGCTGAGCTGAGAATATGGTACACTGGCATTTTAGTCCAAAAAAGAAAACAAAAGTTACAGGACAGTTGTCTAGCTGTAACTTGTATTTTGAAGCGACTATTACATTGTGTATATTGTGTAATGCATGACTCTGGCCAAGAGACTATTTCTGACAATTTAAAACTGGCTACAGTACCACAAAAGAAGAATATAAATGGCTCTCAGTAGAACGAAATGTTTTCCACTTAAAGGTATAGTCAGCTATTGCAAGACAATACACTTTGATCAAATGTAATAAATATCTCCTTGAATTTCATTATCTTAATGTTCTCTGTGCATGCTCAAAAAAATATCTGGTTCTTCTACACAACCATGTAAGGAGCATGAACAAAGTGGTGCAGACCGCACACATCAATATGATAGCCTTCGCAATGCATTTCCAATGTGTGGGCTGGAGTTTCTGAGAGAGTTCCATATGGCATTGAAGGGAGAGGTGTTATAACATTGCTCACAACAACAATGCTATTTGGCTTTGCAATACGTTTCAATGTGTGGGGCGGAGCTTCTGAGAGAGTTTGTTTTAGCCTCTTGCAACAAGGGCCAATATTTTGGGAGTTGAAAGTGTATCGAAGACAACACGGCCTCTTCCATGCGCAGGTCAATTCAATACAGTCCAATTGGCAACTTGAGAATTGAGGTGGAGTTACATTTGGTTAATCTCTAAACAGATGTCTGCATATCAATGCAGACACATTTTTATAAAAAGCCATTTTTGCACTGATTGCATTGCATACTGTCAGTATGTTCCACTTCCACCTCTTTGCTCTCTATAAGGGTCTGCATTCAAACCGCCTACTCAAATGTGATTGTTACTACTCTACTACTACAGCTACAATCATGTGCTGTTGCCTAAAGATTCCAGCATGTATATATTTGTTTAAAGAGATTAGTAAGACTAATACTCTTGTATGCCTGAACTTGACTCTCTCTGCTGTGAAATGGATAGGCTTCAAATTGTGGCACTGTGCCTAGTCTGAGAAAGGTGTATTTCATTAGTCGCACAGGCTTTCATTTAGTTGCGCTCGTCCTAATAATGCAACCAAACTGAGACCTGTAGTTGTAGGCAAATTATATGTTTGGCTGTTCAGAAAACAATATATATATATATATACTACAGTGGGTGAATGAATGCCACCCTGAAAGAGACAGGAGTTGGGGTGCAGGCCTGCCTGCATAGGCATGGGGCGCTCCAGCTAACTGACTGCTGGGAAGTTGTGTGTGAATGATTACCTCTCCATTGAGGGGTGCAACACTGGGGGGGGCACACGTCAGGATCAAGACCCAGACTCCTGTCTCCACCTCCGGCCATGGCCAAGGTCACAGCTTCCTCGCTGCTTTGGAGCCTGGGTGCTCAATCAGCAAGCAGCCAATCAGTGAGGGGGGTCAGGGTCACATAGGAACCTGACTGCATTGAGTTCATGCCTGTGTGGTTGTCTTGACAGCGTCTTGTCGAAAGAAAGGAACAAACCTAAGTGGCGTGGATGTATTCATTGTGTCCAGCACATTCTTTACTCGTCTGAGTCCTTTAATGTCAGTTTCCCTGTATTTGTATCCAGTCTGAGCAACTCTGAGCAACCACCTTAAGTTAGAAATCCCATTAATTGTCCAATGAGTCACTTTAATAATTACTTTCATATTAAACACCTACTCATATTTCTGTTGGGTCATGGATTTGTGTTATTTGTGTGGGTTGACCCTGAAGTGGAGATTGTATTGTACAATATTTTGAATATGTTGCTTGTGTTTTTTGGATTTTTCAGAATAACATGGAGTAATCTGTCACATCTGGAGTGTGTTTGAAGATGGTAGATAAAGTGGTCTGACAAGGCAACACCTATACTGTTCTTAAATTAGCCTTGGTGTGTATGTGGACCTAAAAAGAAATATTCAACTGCATACCAAATCCATCCCCTTACTGTGTGGGGTCTGTGTCTGTGTGACCGTGTAGATGTATTTGGTTCACTAGATCATATCAGGTTCATCCTGTAACTGAAAGTCGTGGTCCTTATTACGGTGACCATCTGTGACTCTGCAGATGGCCCTGTTTGGTTAAGTGGGCCGTGGTAGGGACCCCGTTGCCTACTCAGGAGAGAACAATGAAGATTAGAAGTCTCTGATCTCTGTTTAAGCACAGTCTCTGAAGTAAATGGAGGGGGTGGGCACACAGTTTCTTCTGTGTGTTATTGAGTGAATTCCATTGCTTCCTAATGGTGAATGTTATTCATTTATAACATCAACTGTCTTTGGGTTGACTTTGTGCACAGTTGTAGCCATGTATTTGCATTTGCTCTTGTTGTATATTACTCGTTCTTCTTGTTACAGTATTACAGTTTCTCTTGCTAGTATTCACAATAGTATTTTGTTTGAAGTTTAGCCTGGAACAGATGGTGGTAGACATTCACCAGACTGAGGGAGGTTTGAACATTTGCCAAACTTAGCAAACTCAATTTGGGAACAGACAATCAGGGTGTGCTTCCTTTAACTATTTCATTTTCTGTTAACATATGTTCTTACCTTATTAAGCAGACACCTATAGATCATTTGTGTTTTGACTATATGATATTGAGGTTGTGCTTTGCAAGGGAGATACTGTATCTGGTGCTTAAATACTGCAGAAAGGCTGGCAGATTGGAGAGTAGATCGTAGAGAATGAATGAAAGAATGAATGAATGACTTAATTCATTATCATGTGCGCTTTCAGTCTTTTTCAGTGGGCCATGTAAGCTGTTAGCAGAGAACTCTGTTGCCCAAGGACCCCTTAACAGTGTCTTTGATATCATTGTATCAGTGTTGATGTTGTCTAATTGAAACTTCATGTGTGAACCCCGAGTCAGATAAGCAGATGTTATAATAAAACTGCAGGATGCTCTAAACAACCTTGATAGATGACCTTAAAACTATGTGGAGGAGAGCCATAGTTATTTCAGCTGCTGCTACTGTGCAGGTCCATGCTTGCCTTCACACATGCCGCCCTGAAGAAGATCAGAACCAAGGGTCCTTTATTTTCTAGACCCCCCACAGATATGCTGCAGGGCAGAAGAACATAGATGAATATATCAAGTGTGTAATCACTTGTAGGCTATGTGCCATTTTTCAGTTTAACTGAAAGTCGAATGGTCAATTATGATTTAAAACTTCTTTTAATAGTTAAACTTTTGTAGTAAATTCAAGGTAAACAATTGATTTTAGGCTCAGATTTGTGACGTTACAAAAAACTAGAGGTCATCTTTATGCTTAAAGCATAGCATTTATTGGAAAATGAATGTGCATTTTATACTAGACTTGTGACCCCACAAAAACATCCCTGCCCATTGGAGAGTTGGGCGTCCTATCCCCTACTTTAAAGACCAGTAACCTTAGAGACTTATGAGAATATCTGGTTCATCATCTCGCTATTTTGTTTTCATGACCTGCCCTCTGATAGAGACTCAGTTATCTGATACGGTGGGAAGGAACTGAACCAGAGCCATCCAACTGTGATTTTATTCTCTGTTCAGGCAAGACTTCTTATCCACTTCTTATCCATGTCTCAGTGCTATGTCCAAAGGACACACATACATTCACTTGAAAGCTGCTCAGCAAATTCAAATGCACTAAGAGGAGCTATATCGGCTACGCCTAAAGCTCAGGCCTGTCCTTTGCCACTACACTGTTTGTGTGTACCTTTCGTAGTCTGTAGCAACTGTATACTTGTAACTCTACCTCCAAAGGATCTTTCAGTTTCATTGTAATATATGGTTATGTATAATTACCTACAGATGGTTTCTGGGCTGTGCCGAAGTACAATATTATTTGCACTGCCTACTCCATGAAATCATTAAGAGACAGTAACAGTCAAATCAGGTTTCTGACTTTCCATTTGTGTTCACACCATCACAATGTTTCGTGTTGTGTTATTGAAGTAAGACATCACACTTGGCTCAGAGGGCAACCGTGTATTGTGCCCTGCAATCACAACACAACACGTAGAGCATATTACGAATACATGCCATTCTAATGATGTCATGCTTACAGCATGCGGTCATGCCATTGGTAAGGGCTAGAAATGAGTGTACTTGTTTACAGCAGCTGCTGATGTGCTATTACTGTAATAGCAGTGGCACGTCTTTCAACATGAAATTCATCCAGGTATGCTTACATGTATTCCAACATAGTTTGCATGTGCTCAATGTGCTCACTGTTGCACTGAGCTGCATAGTGAGTATCTTGAGAAGACTGTTAACATTGGCCTAATAAATACACTAAGACTGAATTATGTGTCTCCAGTGACTCTACCGCCACAAAAGCAACCACCTCTGTTTGCTGTGTGCTTATGACCACAATATAGACTACACCCTTTTAAAAAGTATGCATCAGTATGACAGCGGCAGGATGTCATAATAACAAGTCAATTGCCATAATTACTATTTCATTACCCGTGCGCTTTAGTGCACTTTATTTATAAATCGGTGACAGCGTGGATTGCTTGCATTTGCACGCCGTAATCCACACACACACACATACACACACACACACACACACATATGTTGATATGCTAGGCCTTTTGTTGGCAAAGAGCATGGCTGACACAGTCGGCTCCTTTAACAGGACTTTGGTTGCAACACGCCGTCAGAAAAAGGTCAGGTCCCGTAAGTGTTTGGAATGCGACACACACCTCCGCGAAGAGCTGCGTGCAAGGGCCACCAGCAGGATGTGAGCGGTGTTTTGCAGAAAAGCCAGTGTCTTCACCGATAAGCCAGGGGATTTTGAGGTGGCAGGGCGATAATATGTGTTGAGTAAATGTTAAGCATAATAGCTACATTATTTTTCCAGATAACACCGGATTACGATGTTTCATTTACTTTGTTTTCGACTAGTGGAATGTGCATCTCGAAGCTTGTTTTTCTTCTCCGCGATCTTTGCCCCCCCCCCCCAATCTATTTCAGAGAGAGAGATAGTATTTCTCCTGTTAGACCACATGGCTTTTGTTTGTCATGGCCATCAGTGAGAGATGAGAAAATGAGGGGGGGGATAGCCTTACAGTCCTATATGGTTCTCAAAGGCCCCAGGCCACGGGAACACAGGGGTCCTTCAGTGGCCTGGGTGACAGAGATTGCAGGGACGTGCACACATTCCTCTCTCAGGACAGATGTCATCTGCCCATCTGGGCTTTTGCTTTCTGCGGGCCAACAGAATTGATGGGTGTTTCCAGCGCGGTCTGGTCCTGTGGTTTGGCTAGCGTCATTTCCCGTCAAGGTATCACACACCGTCTCCACGCCAAGGAGCGTCACCAGCCTGAATCCTCAACACATTGTTCCTCACTGCCCGACACAAGCAAACCGGAGGAGGGCCTGACGGACGTGTCTAGACGACGCTTAGTCATCGGCGCGTCTCTTTCTAGTGCGAGCGCGGAGCATGCGAGCCCAGACCACAGCAGGACATCACTGGTTAAAGAGCTCATATTGGACGAGTGTAAGGGTGTGGCTTTTTGAACGCAGCCTCCACCATAACCCTAAAGTGGTTATCTATATCGGTCATAGTGTCACATTCAGCTGTGTCTCGGCTCGGGGCGTGGGCTAATGTAGACTTGCAGTGCAAATGTAGAAAATCACTGAGTACTAGAATTTCTGGAATTTTCTTTTTGTTTATTTTGGAGGTCAAATTCTCTTCCGTCAAGCCTGCCAAACCAGATGCAGTCTCCATTACATCATGAAATATTATTCATACCTAGCAGTGGAAGTATCCCAGAATTCCCGCGGGAGCTTTTAATCAAATGTGTGAGCTGTCTGGACACATAATTTTAATATCACAAGTACTTAACACCTGCACAAAGTTTTTTTTTTTTTTTTACACTTGAAAATGTATGAAACACACAGAAGAATGCCTTGTGCTGAACATGGTTTTTCGCCTTTGAAGAATGGAAAAGTTCAACTTACATTGGTGAAATAACCACATTAGCATGGTATAGTGCTGTCAGATTATATGTGATTGATTGGAGGCCCCAACCCCCAAGGATTGCCAGTTTTTATTGCAGCCATTCACACGTAGTAACGTCTTTTTTGAGGTTTGTGCTTAATTAGTTTTGCTTAGTAAACGTTGTCTTGTACTGTGTACCACATTATACGACCCCAACTTAGCTCATAATGATTATTTAATGAAGTTGTTTTTCTGTTGGGACGTCAAGGTCTAGATCATAAATACTCCTTTATGTCATATTTCCTGTGAATTTGCACATTTGTCTTAATGTATGCCACACGTGTCCAATTGAAATAACTGATGGTCTTCCCTAATGTGCACAATACTAGTCTTTCTACTGAAGTGGGATGCACCCAGCATGCCCCTCATAACTCTACTCTGTGTTCTTGAGATAAAAGGCAAGGGAAATTAAACTCACCTCGGACAGATCTCTTCGATCTGGGCCGCCCTTTCACGGGTCGCTCCTAATCTGTCAGTTAAATGTTGATCCTATGTTTTGTGACACACTTCTTTCTCTATTTGGGATCTCAGTGGTAGAGACAAAAGCTTCTGTAAATGTCCTCTTTCTTCTCATTAGTATTCCATCATAACACGGTCGTCTCCACCAGGCATTGGTGACATCTGTTGTGTTTGGGGTCAATGTCTGTGACCTAAGCCTCGTTTCAATTAATAATGCTGTATTATTTATTCCAATATCCCCCACTCACTTTAATTGTGTGTATTGTTGTTACTTTTTCATTACAATGGCAGCATTTCCTAAATGTATGGAACATTTAACAGTTGGATACGGAGAATTATAAACAAACACCAAAGGCACCAAACATAACAACTTAAGCAATTAAGCATAGTCATGCTTTTTTTTTACACTAAATTCCTTTCATGCAGAACAGATTAGATTCAGTACGAAATCCTTTCAATGTTTTAATCAGCTTGTTTGTTGTGCATTCATTCCAAATGTTTACGGCTGATTAGTTTGAACTAGACTGTGCATTATGGTCAGTAAATCCCAACATGATGAAAGTCAGAAGTGGCAGTTCTGACTTCAAGTCATTGCTGGCCTGTTTGCATTGCGGAGAGATAATTTTCACAGAAATTCTGGTTATGAATTGATTGATACTAAGTTAAAGAGGAAGGAAATGCATTCTTAGATGTAAATGGAGATATTTGATTTCAAAGAGCTTTATCGCTTCACTATGTATTGCTTGATAAGCGGGCTGTGTCCTACAATACCCTTGGTCACGATGAGAAGAAACAAAGAAGAACGAGTAGTGCCAGCCTAGCGCCGGGCCACGGAACGTGGGTCTGCGCTGTGCGTTTTGGTTTCCATTAGGTCCTGCCAGGACGGGATCAACGCGATGCTGGCGGTGATGTCACTGGGCCTCGGCTACAAAGTTGATGCGATTACCATCTTAGACGCCCGTCAGGCTGTGAAGGCCAAATTACCGTGCTCGTTTGCTCTCCTCCACCGCTGTCCTCAGCTTTCACCCTGGCTTATGACATTCTCTGTCTCTGCCCCTGTCTCTCTCTCACTCTCTCCCTCTTCACTCCTCATCTCGCTCGGTCTCGCTGTCTTTCGTCATCCCTCCGTGCTTATTGGACCCTGCGCTGATATGCCCAGTGGAGCCAGACTAATAACAGTCACTTCCGCGGAGAATTCCCACAAGTAATGTTTTTTTCTTCCCCCATTCATTTTCTCGACTTGGGTTTGTATCTGGAAAACAAAACCCTGTGCGTTAAACCGTCTGTGGACGTGCTGATTAAACTGACTTAGCGTGTTGTCTCTCTTCATCGAAGAGAAGCTTATACGGATCCACAGGAACTAGATGAGGGGATTGCATACAAGACTGTGATGGCTCTAAAAGCATTGTTGGCTTTCCTCTCCACTTACATTCCTGTAGCTCTGTGGAGCAGCCATCTGGCCACACAAGAAGGCATCCACACAAAACGCTGGAAAGCCAAGGATAGACACAGAATAGTCAAGTTATCAAATATTTATTGTTCTCAGTTATTCTTGTGTGTGTGTGTGTGTGTGTGTCAGCTGCTTCCTTCATACATCGAGGCAGAGCTACTCTGAAACTCAGGGACCTCGGATGTTCAGTTATATCTCAAGCCTGATGCATTACAGTAAATGTACATTTATGGAGCCCTGCTTTTTACAGCTTCACAGTCATCAATATGTCAACACAAACACTTTAAAGCTAGTGCTAAAGGCTTGTTAAATAATACAGTGACAGCTGCTGAATTGGGTAACTCTTTGCTGAGAGACCCGCTCATCTATTCCACCGACCCACCCACCTACTCCCTCTCCCCCCCTTTCTCCACCCCCCCAGACCCCACCCACTCACTCCCTCTCCCCCCCTTTCTCCACACCCCCCAGACCCCTCCCACCCGTTCTCATCATGCATCATCTGAAAGAGACTTAATCCTTCAGTTTAGCAAATGCTTTCTTTTTTCCCCTTAAAAGCAAAAGCATCCGTTTCCCACTACACCATGAAGATTTTCAAGATTACAGTCTGAATGGAAAATGTGAAGTAACTGGGCCTCGTTCATTGAGCAATATTATCAAATAGGCTGCTGTTAAATGTGGGATATTGAATCGTGTTTTTTCCTCATATAAGATACTAGATATAAGATAATTTGATTAAACTTCTAACAACAGTAATTTCCAAGTGCAATTGGTAGAATTATATTTGATTTAAATACAACTAGACTTTACTGTAGATAAACATTCAATAGAGTTCAATAAACATTAACAATCGTTGGGAGGTGGAAGGTAAAACTAGATTATAGCTGTCTTCACAGCAAACACTCATTTTAAAATTAAGGTGGGCGTAATTGTAGCCAGATTTCACCCAGCTGCTACTTTGGAGAACCTGCTTTAGTTTAGTCTGCAAGGTTCTCCTCAGACAAGTTACTGGAGATGACACGAGAGGGGGAAGCTGGAGATAAACTGTGGTCCGGGTCTGGAATGGACTGGTGCTCAGTGCTCAAATGGTCAAAGCCATGTTGCCAGGCAAGCTTATTTTAGAGCTGCTACCTTGCATATTTACTATCCTAGTATCAGAGGATAACTGCAGACAAATTGTCATATGAGAAGGTGTTTCCTGCTGATTTACTAGATGGGATTTTGTTAAAATATAGAAACTATTATTTATTTACACTTCAGTATTGCCCTCTTTGTGTGTGTGTGTGTGTGTGTGTGTGTGCGCGCATGTGGTGTGTCTGTGTAAACATGTTTGTGTTCATGTTAGCAGTGCACACAGATAAAAAGTCTTTATTTTCCAATGTTAATGTGAGGCTCTGCTAGTACAGCAAATAGGTTGATGCCCTTATTCCAAATTGTACAGAGAAGTGTAAACAGGGTAATCCAACCTTCTCTTGGTTGTTTGAAGTATGAAGCTGCCCTCCTCTCATCTATCTCTGAAGTAGAGAGAACTGGGACAGGCAGGCAGAATGAAGAGCTATGGAGAATAGAGCACAACCACAGCCCTGCCACGGTAACAATACAGACTAATCCTATTGGCTAATGGACGATGCACTTCAGGCCAATTGTACTGTGCGGTGAACATGCAGCGTTTGCAATTCAGTCAATGAGAATTGTCTTTATTTCTTTATAATAACTCCATTTCAAACTTTTGCTACAGAATTTTGACCAAATATGAAAATGTCAATCTAAACTACAGTCTAACTTCAGTTCCTTTTGGGTAGGCTTTTTGGTGTTAATATTTTATAAAAACAAAGGCATCGGTGGGGAGTGGTCAGCGTTTGTGTTTCATTGGCTGGACATGGACCCGTTTGGACGAAACAGAAACCATCTGGGACGAGGCTTGCATCAACACAGCTCAACCTGAAACACAGCTCGCCAGTAAACTGTGGAAAATGTGAATATCCCTCCTGGGGATGACTTAGAGAAACAACATTGCTGTTGTTATGTGCTCTCTTTGCTCTTGTTCAAATAGCACTGCTTAATCCAAGACCCTCGAACATGACAATAATTACCATCACCAGTTCTGTGACATACTTTTAACAGACTCTGCTAAAAGTTATTTCACTTAAGGCATTTTCCCTTTTGCCTTGCTTGTAACACAAAGATTTGTGGCTACACTATTTTTGCGCAGTTCAGCCTTTGTCCGAGCAGTGTTAAGTCATCCCCTTGGGCGTTTTTAATGACGTGCTAATTTGTCAACAGAAACGCTTTGCGGTGCAGCGGTGTAAAATAAGCGTTTAGCTTGATGTGTTTGTGGTAAACACAGCCACCAGACAGAGGGCGGCGGCAGGCCGAACACGCCTGGCGTTGGTTTCGCTCCAGCACAGACATAATGAGGAGCAGAGCCCTTGAAAGATGTTGAGAACGTAATGAAGAAATTCCACTCTCCCCTGCCAATCCCCGTAGCTCTCTCTCTCCCTTTATAGCCTCCCTCTCTCCCCTCTTATTGGCCCCCTGAGCTGGCTTCATCCCCGGTGCTTGGATCATGTGAAAGGGGCAGGCGATACTCCTGGGAGCATCCCTGATCATGCTCCAGTGAGGGAGAGAGAGAGAGGGGAATGGTCACTATATAAGGTAAAAAGCCTCAGATCGCAGGGAGAGCCTGATCGGCAGATAAAGAAAGAATGAAATATAAACACGAGTCAGATCCTTGGGCCCACCTTTGATGTGCCGATGCTCTCCTGCCAACCACCCTCCCTCTCTATGTGTGCACCGCTTGACCCCTGGGAAAGAGCGGCACTGCTCTAAAATCATCCTCCTATATGCCTCGGCCGTTATCCCCCCCCACACACTTAGACACACACACACACTTTTCATGGAACCCACTCTTTATGGGTCTCTGTGAAATCCGGCTGTCCAAGCTCTCCCAAGATAAGAACCAGCAGCGTGTAAAGAGGGACGAAGGGGCTTTTCTCCCCCCTCCCTCTTCCCCCGCCCTTCGCTTCAGACAATCCAGTCTCCACTGGTGTTCGTAGCGCTTCACCTACACTCAGTTCAGGGTGGACAGTCCTTTAAATGTTAACCAATCATTAACTGACATGATGCTAGCGATTCAGCCAAACAGCCCGAGGCTCCGGAGCAACCGGCTTAGCTAATAGGTCAACGATATCTTAATCACAGTGTTCATTTGAAGGGAGTATAGACAATAAGTGGATCCGGGAAGCCTTCGAGTTTCCTCCAGGCTTGGGGGGGATCGAGAAGAGTCTTCTTCCGCTCCCAGGGATATGTTTGCGTCAGATTTCCGTGATTTTTTTTTAGAGCGACAACTTGCACCGCACAGCAACACTGAAGGAAATGTCTTTCCTCGGCAAAGACAGCATGTCGTGTCTGCATGCCGTAGTCTGGACCTGATTAGAGGGAACACATCTCCACACACACACACACACACACACACACACACACACCTGTCAGAACTGTGAACAGAAAGACACAAATGTTAGACTGCAAATGAAACAATACCCTTATGGGAATAGCAGCATGAGGAAACCTTATACTGTACGCTCATGGTATGGAGCACAATGCATCTGCCTCAATTGGGGACCTTGTTCTGAGGAGGCTTGGGCATCTTGCTCTTCCTGTTGACGCCTGATATTCAGGCAGGCAGTTGGGCCTCTGGCTTTTCTATGACAAGCCAGGGGACATGTTAGATTGACACGATTAAGTTTCTTTGCGTGATAGGAAAGACACTGTTATGCTGAGATATGGGAAGACGACACTACAGGTCATACTGTATAACCAGATGCAAAAACTACAGTAGGCTAAACGCAAGCTTGTATCTGAAACAAGCTACCTGCTACCCACTCAGTAATGCTATACAGTATATACCCTTTGGTATGCCTTGAAGGTTGTGACAGTAAGATACTGTATCGGTTTAGCTGTTGTTGTTATTTTATCCAACATAAGAATCACACTGTACCAGAAACTGCAAACTTTGGAATTGCTAACATAGCACCATGTTTTGTTTTTATTTTTTACTGTTCAGACATTTGTTTAGATAAATGGAAGGTGGCCATCTGAATTAGTGAACACTTGGAACGGTTTGTTAATTAATCACAGCAGGTTTTGGTGATTAGTAGTTGACCTTTTACTCAATGTCATAATCAGCAGGTGTTGTTCCAACTAGCCTGCAGTACCAAAGGAAATGCATCATCATTTATTTTGTTTTATTTTGTTTATTTTGTATATATTTCTCAGACCAAATGTTTATTACTATAGTATGTATATTTCAGCCAACTGTTTTATATCTATGTATTTGCAATTGTGACGCTTCCCTGGTCTCGCCGGTGTGGTAGGACCGGGGAAGGACTGTCCGCATCCCCAGTGCCTCACACCCACACGTGCAATTAG
>JAODTR010011086.1:0-28680 GCA_025399935.1 Amblyopsis rosae | reverse complement strand
GACAGCAAGTAGATGCTTTAAGATGTTGAACTGTTTCTTCTAGGGATTTTTGATCAATTGTAGTAAAATGCGACATAATAACCAAGTTATGTCTTGGTGGTCTAAGGCGCTACATGGGCTAGAACCAAACTATATCACTCAAGCTATGGTCAACTACATACCCCCAGAACACTAAGGTCATCTGACAGTGGTTTACTGAAAGTTTCTAGTAAGAGCAATATGAAAATCGTCAATGCAGCCTTTTTTAACTATGCTCCCAAGCTATGGAAGTCACTACCTATAGCTGTCAAGGGATCTGGCTCAGTAGAGATCTTCTTTTTTTTTTAAATAAAAACTCATCTATTTAAATTAGCTTTTAGCTATCTTGTAACTGCAATACAACATGACTGTTGTCTAGCTTAGTCATCTGATTTCGTACTTTATTTTAGTTGTTATGTTCTTTCAGTATTTAGTTGTTATGTTATCTCAGTATCATATTATGTAAAAATCTCATGGAAGGCCCGGTCACTGTACCGGTGTTGTTGTGGTGGGAAAAAGACCTGTGGCAGGCCTGTTTGGAACAGTGATCACAGAGACCATTTTTTGTCTGTGTATCAATCCCACCGAACAAGCATAGTCTAATAGTATGTAGTTGTTTTGGTGAATATACATGAAGGGTCTGTATATCTGAGGCTATACAGCACCCTCGTATGCGTATGAGGGAGTCTTGGTAATTCCTACACTGAGGTTAGTGGATAATAGTTGATATAACCATCCATAAAAGACATGTACTGATAACTAAACTGCTACTGGAATATGCACTTCCTCCACCAGATTAGCATTAGCAGCTCTTTACATGGCTCTGAATTACATGCAGCTACAATTTGAAAGGCATAATGAGAGGGAAATGCAGATTGATTAATACAGTAGAACTCCATTGATTGCAGAGGGGCAAGTCACACTTGAAAAACAGACTTTTAACACTTTCTGCAATCATTTCTACTAACAGCCTCAGTGTAGTCAAATACTTGTACGCACAAAAATCAAGACCATACATACTGTAGCACATTGAGCAAGGAACAGCAGGGGAAGACATGCTCAGTCTCACCTTCTTTGGGGCAAAAATGCTCTGCCTCAGCCTTTCTAGCAGCTCTGGACCAGCAGTCTCCCAGATCTGAGAAAACACCTCAGCCTTGTCCGGGCTTAGATGGACTGCTTCTAGCTGCTGCTGCAGAGACATTGGCTTGACATTGTGATACACTGCCTGAAGAGGAAGAAGAAGAGACCGGAGGTGATGTCAAATAGTCACATCAGTAATTATTTATTAAATAATACTAGTTTCATGCATGCTTCCTTGCTTTGACCAGAATGATCCGGTCGTTGAGCCGATACATATTGTTTTGATTTAAAACTATCATGCGAGCATGATAGTCTCCCCACCATACAACCACAATATGCATACCGGAGTTATTTTCAAAATGTAACCAGTGATCCGTGGGAAAATAGCCTATGGAGTTGTGTGGGTACTACTGCATACCACAATGGGTGATGGTACCTAATGAGTACTGTACTACTACTACAGCAACACTCCACCTACTATCCAGTATACAGTGTAAAATATGGCCTTCTGCTGACCTGCTCCAGAATAAATGCAACAGTTTCCAGGACAAGAGTAAGAGCATTTCTGTCCAGGGAAAGAGCTGTCTGAAGCTTTAGTTCCTCGTCCTCACTGAAAGTACGCTCTCCCTGCAAGACAAAGATTAATCTGGTGTGATGCATGTTGTAATCATGATTCATTTACCATGTCCTTCCCTCATTCACATGTAGGTGTAAACAAAACTATAGTCAGAGGCAAGGTTTCATGAAAACGTAGATTGAAAACCGAGAGAATATACAGTATATTGAACATATCATCCAAATTACATTGGCATATTACTAGTAGCCTATATTTGATGCAGATGATTTACTACAGTATTGGTTGCCCAGCGTGGGAAAACTAGAAAACATGTTTTTATGCAGCCACAGTACCTTCAGATGAAGCTTCTGTATGATGCGTGAAGTGAGTCTTGAGAACTTGTTCACGTCAATCGCATTAATGAACGTCACTGCTTCTTTTATGCTGTTTGGGAAAAGCAGTAATGAAACACATGAAAACAATCCATCACCAGAACGCCACATAGGCTATTAGATGTGATCTGGCTTTCTGACATTGTTGAGAAACACGGACCATTTGTTACTTTATAGTTTTAATACTGGTCTACATAAGATACTCTACAGCAATGTGCTGTTTCTTGTGCCTGACTGTCATCGTGATTTGTTCTATATTGCAGTAGGCTACAGTAGAGGGCTGATGGGGGTTCGACAATTATCCATTAATATGTACGGTAGCCTACAATCATAACATACAAGAAAGCATACCTTTGCGTTTCTTTAATAATAGCAGCCATACTTTTCACGTTTTCCTTCAATTATTCCACGGTTGATTCAAGTGTATTTTGAATGACCTGAGAGCATACAATTCCGACACCTCTTCCTGTTGTCATAAGATTCACTTTGATTCACAATGTCAAAGATGCGCAGGTTTCGCGCATATGCGTAACATTCGCGAATAAAGCACTGACAACTATTCAAAAAAAAAAAAGAAAAAAAGACAATAAAAGTTTAATCTACGTTGTATGTGGAATATAACAAACCTACAACGTCAACGAAATTATGGCTTTCAAATCATATCAGACCGACAAATGCCGTATACGACTTGTATGCGCAAATGTTACGCATAATTTCATGTTTTACGTGGTGGGTTAACTGAACACACTCGTTCTGCCTCCGTGAAGTTGGCATCCCATATGAGAACAGCCTGAATAAAGTATTTTTATTAGTTTATGCACGCAAAATAAATATTTATGGTAACTGCTTTAGATAACGTTTTACCTCCTTAAAACACTTATTAATGTTCATATAATAATATAATAAAGTTAATATAAATACAATCGTTTGTTCATCATGTGCACCGTTGTGCAAACAAAACAAACATTTAACTAAAAAAATGTATGTGTTCTTTTTGTGTCACTGGTGTAATTAACATTTTTAATAAACTTTTTTTTCCCCCCAACCTGAATATTAAGTTGAATGATAATGGTTTGTACGGATAACGGTTTGCACACAACTGTTTCTTTTGCGTGAACGTTCTTGTCATATGGTTGTGCCAGATCCATATAAATGTCCATGCTAAATGTTTAAAAGCACGGTATATTGTAGATGTGGTGTTCATGTCTGCTGGTTTAGAAGCTATTTAAATTACAACACAATAAAATGATGTAAAAAGGACAAATAGATTTAACACTTTATTTGGTCACAAAAAGAGATGAATTCCGTGCACAGAATAAAAATGAGAATATAATTTGATTCTTTTAAAATAGTTTTGCATACAAATAAGAAAAAAGAAATCACTAAAGCATATATAAACATATCTGTAGTATAACTATATTACATATCTGTAGTATAACTATATTACATAGAGTATCTGTAGTTCAACTATATTACGTTAACTTTGCATTGTTTTTACAAACCTGTAGCAGGTATAATCTACCAATACTGTAGCAGATTTAAAAATCTGAAAAGTATATATAAATATTTTAATCTAGCTAGCCAATGGAATTCCCACAACTCCATATCCATCTGTCTTTTTAACAAAGGCCTAAGTAAACATGTATAGAACTGTACGATTTTGTACTGACAACAAACCCAGGTCTGTGCTGTAGCAGCTGTATGTAAGGGTAAGCCTCCAGTCAGGGCGGAATGTACCACTGAAATAAATACTTCATTGTTCTCTCAACAAACAAACAAACAAACAAACAGAAAAGTCATATATAAAAGACATTCGTTTCAAGACAAGAAAACCAAAAGTGATAATGCCAAAAGGAGGAGTATTAATTCACACCGTACCTTTTCTAAGTTTTTTTTTTTTCTTCATAAAACTGAGGTTTTGGTAAACAGATTGCATTGCCTTAATATTGGTTGACTTCTGCAAGGTGAGGATCTCACTGCCACTATTTGAAGGAGGGTAAGTTTGGCACTTTAATGCTGATGTCACCAATGTTGATGTTTCTGGGCATTTCTGGGAGGTTCATGTTCTTTACAGCAGATACAGCGCGAGCAGGTGCTCCTGCAATACCAGCCTATATACACACAAAACACACAAGCTTGGTTAAGAAAACATAATTAGGTCTACATAAAACAAACATGCTAATAGGCTACAGTACATAACCATACAAGACAGAAAATTGACAGACACACATACTGTACATAACAGTACTAAACAAAGAACGATCAACAATGCAAAAAGACAAAGTGACAAAATGCAAAAAGCATTTACAACTTTTAACACAAACATGTGCAAATATACATTCAGACACCTATGTAGCTTCATATGCACATGCATTTGGTTACTTGGTCCTTTAATTATTTATATCACAACCAGAGCCAATTTTGAATCAACTGTGAGATGGTAGACCGCAGCACTAATTAATTGGAGCACTATTCGATTATTGGACATTTATTAATAGACATTGGGCAGCATTGCTTAGAAAGTGAACAGACCAGGCTCTTGAGAACTGATTAAAGGGTTTAAATGCAAGGAAAGGATTGGGTAAAGCAGAACAATGGATTTGGACATGAAAAGGGAAATGAAGTTATAGATAGATAGATAGATAAGCATAGCATTTTTTATGAGGCCTATGCACTGTACTGTAAAACAAACGACACCCCTAGTGGGATAGAAAGGTCAGTGCACTGGAGCTAACAATAATATAAATATAGTATAGACAGACAGTGTATGGTAATTGTATAATATCACCATTACTGTACATACAGTTAGGTGTATACTGCAACATCTGAAATGCATACATGAATCCTGTGTTATTTGCTATAGTGTTTCTGTTAAGGAGACATGAGCAGGTTGTATGCCTAGTGTACTACTTGACTGCAATTGGAAATTGGAGACAGGAGAGATTATTCACTCTAACACTGTGAGTCTCAATGAAAAACTGTAAAAGGAAAGACAATTTGGTTTCAGTTACAATCAATATTTACTGAGAAATTTACTGTGATTCCTTTATCGTCAAAATTAAGAAAATACACTTGAGAATCACTGTAGTTAGAGAATCCCCAAATTGAATCTTTAGTAGACAGACCCAAAAATAGTTACTAGGCAAGAGTAGGTTAATTGCCATATATAAAGTGTATAACTACTGTATTTGTGTACATAGTTCTCATGTATCTGATTTTGTTATTTCACATGCTTATATTACTGTGTTAACATCTGTCGTTCTCCACTCTGCCTGTAGTAGCAAGGAAAACATGTTAGAAAGAAAGAGTAAAGTTAGCAAAGGAATGCTGAGGCATGTACTGGTAGTTTCACACCGATTTATTTTCCCTGACAAAACTGCCTGGAAACCTTTCAACACCATAGAAGGATTATGATCAAATGCTGAGTGACTAATACCTGTGTAATAATCTCAGTGGTAGCTACCTGTGTTGAAC
Organism: Amblyopsis rosae; assembly: GCA_025399935.1. Classification (NCBI taxonomy): domain Eukaryota; kingdom Metazoa; phylum Chordata; class Actinopteri; order Percopsiformes; family Amblyopsidae; genus Amblyopsis; species Amblyopsis rosae. The sequence continues at coordinate 23,160 of JAODTR010011086.1, read as the reverse complement.
ATGTGACGGCAGTACTTTGATTCTCTCTCGTCAATATATACTCAAGAGTTAGACTGATAAACATATATATAGCTACCAATCCATTATTGAATGTTCAGCACTCTCAAAAGGTAGGCTGATGATGAGTTCTACTCAAACTGTACACAGGTATAGCCGATTTCAAAGTTAGAAGCCTTTACCACTGCAACATTTAAATTCAGACAATACATTGTTTTCATGTGCATTCAAGGAACCTAAAAAGACAATTTAACAGTAAAGATTAAGTATCGGGGTGCAATAATTAAAGCACGAAAAAAAGAAAATTCTATATACTGTGTACATACACAGCACCATCTACACTTTACACATGGGTCACTGCAATTGCTTTGGCATTGGCAACATGTGAAGATGCTCGACATGTAAATGGTGCCGTCACTACAGTATCATTTTAGTGTTTGGTTATGCTTTAACATTAGAGAATTTGGAGTTGCACACAGCATTAAACAAAATAATAATAATACAGCAAAGTCTTGTGTAGGATGTATCTGAAAAACGCATAGTCATAGCTCTGTTCCTGCTAAAGTACTAAGAGACAGGCATGCAGAGTAGGTATTTAACAGCTTTCTTTCTGATTCAGAACACAGACAACATGCTGTTCCTATAGCTCAGTGAATAAATAAGCAGCTACACTTTGGGTCTGCCACTAAAGATTCCTACATTAGTGGCGTCATTTTGAGATTACGTGAAAAGCCATATGGAGAGACTAGAAGAAGGGTCCATTTTTTTTTTTTTTAGTTACAGTACGTGGTTGCAAATGTATCAGTACCTGTGTCTACCTGTCCTGCCTGGTAGACTGAAAGATAAACGTCTGCAAAGAGAAAGAAGAATGAAAAGAACTAGAAAGGGTCAAGAAAAGAGAGGAATGAGGAATGTTAAAGGCAGATCAAAGTAATTACAGTTTTTATCCACAGAAATAGTGAAAGGACCTATCATAGGCCGCACCTGAAAATGCACCAACAGTTACAAGCAGAAATATATTTACATAGGTATTTCAAATGTTAAAATAAGGACGACTGGCACTTAAAAAGGTCCTTGCCAAATAGGAAGGACAGCTATATTTATCACTCTCTTCCCCAGATACCACCATGTTGAAAATGGACAGCGTCACTTTGAATTAGCATTAATGGAATGAAACAGACATGGCGGCCTAGGGTAGGTCCAAGGGGAAAGAGAGAGCAGCTCTGATGTTTGCTGAGCAGTAAAATACTAATTTTATACAGCAGTCATAAAGATATCATGTTTATTTACTGAAGACTACACAGTAATGTATCTTAAAATGTAATTAATTATGGCAACATCATTCGGATTCTATTTAGGTTAATGTTGGAATAAAAAACTTGATGTAGTCATTGCTACCAGTTTGTATTATATTTATTATTATTTTAAATCAGAATGTAAAGATTTTCCACTGCAGATGCCACATTTACCTTTATTGGGAAGTACTGGCAGTTGTTGCCTCCTACTGGGCTCAGACCTATTGTTGGAACTATTGTACAGCGTTTAAATAATCGACGTTGCCACAAACTGTTTGTAGCGCATATCTAGCTCTACCACCATTTTGAACACACACTTGACTTTAACACCATCGCACTTAGCCGCGCTGATTGGTCCGCTAGCAGGGTGGCTGTGCGAACTCTAAAACCAGACTATAATCTCATCATAAAGTGATCTGAGAGCAACACTGCCATCCAAAGGCCGTACGAAAATACCACAACATTATCTATTGCAATGGGGCACCATCACATCACCAGAATAAATCAGTGACAGATTAGGAAAGCCACTTTGTACAACCATTAATACATTAAAAAATAATCATATTCAAATTCAATAAAGTCTTGAATCCCATTAAATCCTTACATCCACAATATGCAAATCAGGAATGATTTCATGAAATTGTCTATGGCTGTAACAGAGTTGACTGAAATGAATGAACTCAAACCAACAAGCACCAATGCCTACATGAATGTCTATTAGCTGTATGGGAAGCAAAGTTGTGTCCTTTCTTAACCAGGACATCTGCAAGTAACTCTTCTAATGTCAACTAACCAACCGTTATAAACAACAAGTTGAATTAATACATTTACTGATTAGTAATTGGAGCGAATTGGTGACCTTGAAACGTAATTTTCAGTGCTTAGTATGATAGAGAATACCGAGTTGTGTTCTTAGTTGCGAGAAGTGCGGTAGCAAGAGGAAGAGCCAGAAGAGTAAAGACACTGAAGATCAGATAGGGAGCATCCACAAGGGCACTATAGAGTAGCATGCAGGGTGCAGCATACACACATGCCTGCATACAGTGTACGACACAGTGTAAAGCAGCACAATGTCATTCGTACGGCTCGTCCAATCTCACCTCAGATTTCTCCATCTTGTTCTGTGCATCCACCTGTGTGATAATCTCATTCATATTGGTTTCCAGGACCATCCCACCCATCACCATCTCCGCCAGAATGTTGTGGACCTGTCACACAATAGTTAAATAGTTAATTGGTAATATTATACATTAGTCTGGTTGCCATCCTTTTTTAAAACAAAAGTCATACCTTGTCTACATGGAAAATTAAGTCAAGTTCACAGACATTCTCAAAGCATTTGTCCAGCGTTTCCACAAATACCTGCAAATTAATAAGGTGCATTACCAGAACTGCTATTGAATGTAAACAAACACAAAGCCAATTCCACTTTACATGGTGTCAAGGTTCCTGAAAAGAGACCCCTAAAGTCTATTACTAGCCATAGCAATACAAATAGATTTTTTGTACAAATGTTTTACCTGTATTAAGTCTAGAATTCCCAGTTCACTTTCCGAGGAGTCAACGCAAAACACAAAGTACAGCGTGGCATAGTGTCTGTAGATCAGCTTATTTTCAGAACCACCAATCAACCTAATGCACAATAAAAAATAAAAAAGGAGGCAAAAAACAAGACGTTTTATTTTAGAAAACTAAAACACTTAATTTTCAAAATGTCTATGCAACTGCCTAATTTAATTTGGACTTGTAGAATGTCTTCATCACAAATCAAAAACGCACCTATAGCATATAGATACTGTACTGTAGATGAGTATGGATTCATGTTTTTAAAACAAAAAGCACAGAAAATACAGACAAACAGAATGTTTCAAACTCAGTATAATGCTGAGATGTCAGACATGCAATAGAGATAAAAGTTATGTTATAGAAAATAGTCCTTGAAAAAGCTGAGGCGGTCTGATAAGATCTTGTTGGCCTTATAACATATTAGTCTGAAGGGGCCCTTTCCCACCGACACTCGCACACAAAACAAACATGAACCTTGAGCAACAAAAGAGTGTGCACAAAATATATTTAAGTATATGCTATTAATTATACTGCATAGATCAATGGTCGAAAATGACAGCAGGGAAAAGATTCTTTTAAACTTCTATTTTAATTAAACATGATAAAATAAGTCTGAAATTAAAATATGTCCAGGACTTTTCTTAAAAATATGTATAAATTCATTAATTTTGTTGATTCAAACCATCATTACATCAACATCAAGCAGAACCTTTCACCTTGCTAAAAGCAAAGCCTGCCATCAAAAGTTAAGTAAATCCAACTACATTTGAAATCATTATTACCATTTTAAATAAATAGGTTGCTTGTAATTATCAGAAATTGGGTTGCATTAGTCATCAATACACTATTCCGCCTTAAGTTCTATAGTAAGTTTCTGTTGCAACATGTCAGCTTCCAGCTGTGCAGAATGCAAGCGTGATCAGACCTCAACCGTGATTTATAAATGACCGTAGCCAAAGTTACCACGTTTAGAAAGACATTTAACATTCCATGTAATGCCCATCTCTATAATGTTGCATTAATACTGTAAGACTACTAACACATTTTGCTCTTCCACTAGCCAGAAAGTTATAGACCTAGTGTAGTCAACTTACATTCCACCTTCTAGAAAATTACAGACATTCTCATCCCTTTTTGAGACCAGGTGAAACGTCTCCCTGATGATCTGTTGTTCAGTGTCTTCACTCTGTGAATTAAAACATAAACTGTTACTGTAGAGAATGAGGAAATATGTTACCTTCACTCATTTTGACCTATTTTAAACAGATTTGTAATATAGAATTAGTGACTGATTAGTTACACACTCAGTGATTGCACTGTGCAAATAGCCTAACTGGGATTACAGGCTTATTATAGGTTTGTTTGCTAACAGATGGGATTCTAATAGCCTCAGTTCACCTTTGACATATTTAATTAATTTAAATCCAAAGTTGAATTCAAAAACTAGATGTAGGCTTCTCTACGATCAACCACCAGACAGAAATTATTAAATTTTTAGCATTTAGTCATAAATTAAATATTCAGCAAAATGATGTTGATGCCCTGGGATCAATGAATCGAGTCAGAATACAGAGGCAAAATAACATGACAACAACAGAGCCTTGTCAATCAAGGCACTGGCATACACACTGTTTACTACTTCCAGAATGTATGAGAGCTATAGCAGAATATCTGTATAGGGTACTGCAACTTAAAATCATCTAATAGTAACTAGGCTATAATATGCACACACATCAAACCTACTATAAACTTTTACATTTTCATACTAGTGATGTGCGTGATTAGTCCACAAGTTGATTAAATGTTGCTACTCTCGCTAGACTGCACCAGAAATAATGGTTAAATGTATAAGGTTAAAGATAGTCAGAAAAAATGTTATATAGAACCTTTGAAAGTTAATCACATTCTTCAATAACCAAATCGTATATTATAATGCCACTGAAATATTTAGCACTTTTACACCAGTGTCTTTTAATATTTGATTTGGTTATTGAAGAATTGCAATATCATTCTCTAATAAAATATGAAATATTTAAAAATATATGATTATAGATTACATTGTTGTGCTCAATATTGATCATTTTCTCAGTGTATACTTTTAGACTAGTCTAAGTTTAAACTTCAATTCAAACATCAAGGAAAAAAGTCCCTGGTGTTTGGTTATCACACCTTGCTTTAAAATATGACAAAAACGTCCAACTAGAATATTGGTGAATGTGACAACTTGGCGAAATGTCTTGTGGGGGGTTTGTGTTGCAGTCTGTATTCTGAAACACCAGTTAACCCTAAATGATGTAAAGTAATCTTCATATAATCCAATTAGTAAATAAGCAAATACATTAAGTCAAGCAAGGTAGGGAGCTACTGATGCCTACAGTACATAATAGTATTCCTTCCCCCAGAGGGAAGAAGCTCCCTATTCCCCTCCTGACCAATGGATGAAGCCAATTTTTAATTAAGCTATTTTCTTGAATGATACTGACCCTCCATATAATTGTACTGGTACTGGTGGAAGGAAAATCAAAGTGGTTTTCAGGAACATACGTAAATACTTTGACTTTACAAAATATTACTAACTTTCTTTTACTATTAATATGATTATCATGTTGACGGTGATCCTTGGGGATGGAAAAACGAAATTATATGTTAAAGTCTAAGGTGATAATTGAGGGTTTGAGGGAGGAATGAGAAATTAACCTTTACCGAGTTGTGGGGAAAGTGTCCCATATACAAGATTTTACATTTAGTTTTATAACAAAAAGGTGTAGTCTTATTTAATCGCATTACTCTTGTGTAACCTAAGCCTATAGGGCCTACATATTATAGGCCTAACGTTATTCATATTGTACATTTGCTATTATCACTGTAAATAACTTTGTTCTACTAGTACCAAAGTGGTTCTGCTAGTACTTTTCACTCCATTTAGTACAGTTCACTCAATTTTATCAGGTGGGACAAGAGCACAAGACAATCACAAGGGCGTAATTAAAGTCATGTGACGTAAACACAGACCTAGACCATCGTACCGCCGAAATTGTCTCCCCACCGTATATAGTCCTTTGCTGACCATTTATTGTTATCAACCTCTGACCTATAAATAGTTATCAACCAAATCAATCGATATTAGGAGTAGCCCTAGTATAATAGAGGTCACATATTAATATAGGCATGATATATAATAATTATAATAATAGCAATGGTGTATATTAGTAATATATGCTTATTTCTATAATTTGTGTAGTGTATGTCATTGTGCGGATTATCCTCCAGATGACATAGCCTACAAATACATTTTTCCTTAGCCTGCATACTTTTGTGCAGACTAAGAAACGGCTTGTAAAAAAAAACATAACATGCCAAATAAAAGTTTGCGGAGGACATTTTCGACATAACAGCTGTCATAATCTAGCCAAAGTGACATCTTGGCAAACATGACGACTGTAGCGACAGGACTCGAAAAGCTCTAGTATATTTTGTCTCGCACATGTTCAATTATTTATTGTTGAAAGGACAGCGTAGTCAAGACTGGCATCCGATACGACGAGATCAATGACATTCACAAACTCCCTACGACTGTACTGTAAAGAAGTAGGCTATGATGATGATAAATTTCTATATGGCTCTTTTGGAATTTGTTAACGTATCCCAATAGTGTACTGCACAGTACAACATTATTGCATAATATAAATTACCGTACTACAAACACGCCAGACAAGACCATGTGCTGTTTCTTTATGTCTCGGCCTTTATCATCACATGTAGACTACGGAATTATAATCCCTACCATCATCCAAACAACATATGGCAAATTATATATATATAATAATAATAATAATAATAATAATAATAATAATAATAATAATACAAGTTAAAATATTAGCATACTTACATAATGCTCGTAGAATTTAGAAAGCCTTGGTTTCCCATGGTTGTTAAATATTAGAATAGCTTTTATCATGGTTCTGGTTGAATAGATGGAGGCAGATTCAGAAAATGATCAGTCTAACCCCAGTAAATCCAGTTTTAGATGGATTTCAGTGTTAAAGCCCGTCTTGGTTTAAACAGTTAGCTTAGCGTAACCTACACACCGCTCTCCATCCTCTCTTCACGGAAATACTCCACGTCAAAAATCCATTCCATATTCGCCAAACTATAGTGGCCGCAATGGCTCAAACTCAACTTGCCCATTCTGACACTCATAGACGCCCACATGCTTTTGTGTAATACGTAAATGTTCTGCGTAGGCTAACACTTGAGCAGGATTTCTTCATTTTATATGATTAATGATAATGTTTTGTCTGAAGATTAAATGCATGCAGGCTATGTTAGTTACTCAGTAATTTCCTAAATAAAACACGTGATCTGTTTTTTATTTATTTTTATTTTTTAATACAAGTTTATTTGTGGTGCCACTTCGTACGCAGCACGGTTGGTCTACTGAACGTTAGCCACAAGGTGGAGTACGGTAAAAGTATCTTACATTTTGTTGACGTGGCAGTAGACACTTCAGCAGGTACGTTTTCCTTTGCTGTCTTGCTGTATACGGTAACTGCAACCTAAAACCAAAACAAACACATGGTCCTCAATCCTCATTGCTTGCATATATTATAGGCAAATAGGCCAAGCAAACAATTCTCTCAAGTATTCAAACACAATACATTATACATTTGCTGATGTGTGTAATTTCAATTATGGCAAATTATGTCTAAAATAGGCTATACATAATAATATAATATTATATATATACAGTATATATAATATATATAAATATACATCTGTACAAGAGGACTGGAGAAGAACCTCATTCACAAGCATACTTCTCAAAGTACAAAATTGCCGTTTCAACAGCCATATCTACCTATTCAGGCACCGTCAAACCTGATAAAACCCCAAAAGTTATTTTTTCAAGTTACACATTCACTCGTACCTCCCGATGACTCCCACGTCGACCCCACGCCTGAATTGTGCAATACAATACTGAACTTCTATTTAACATTTCTAAAGATTCACCTATATCGACAATCTGCTGAGAACCCGTCTTGGATGAACACATATTTTGACTCCACCTATACCTCCTGCCTCTCTGACTTAATTCCAGCCACTGAAAAGTCCATTACTGAAATCCTTCTGAATTCCACATCTTCTACCTGCCAACTTGATCCCATGTCCACTAGCCTCATCAAATTACGCCATCCTTCCATCTCTCTCCTGCTCACTAACACTATAAACTCTCGCCACCAGCTTTGTGCCCCACTGACACCCACACAAACAAATGCTGACCCCAATAACCTGAACAACTTCCGCCCCATCTCCAACCTTATTTTCCCCTCCAAAACACGTGAGAAGGTGGTGGCCATATCCCACCGACTCCTCTTAGAACGTCTGGCTGGTATTGGTATTGCAGGAGTTGCACTTTCTTGGTTCGCCTCCTACCTCACTATCCGCCAACAATTAAACTAAAATCTCACAAATCAAGATGTGCGGAAGTCTCATGGGTGTCCCCCAAGGCTCGGTGCTGGCTCCTCTGCTATATACCTCCTACCCTTGGACACAATCATACGACATCACAACGTTGACTTTCACTGCTATGCAGACGACACCCAGCTCTACATCTCAACCAAACCCACCTCATCCCTCCCCCCCATCTCCCACACCAACTGCCTTCACCAGAGCTGGATGACTCTTAACGCCCTCAAACTAAGCAACAGCAAGAAAGAGGTCCTGCTCATTGGCTCCAAATACTCTCTCCCCACACAAGACAACCCCAGCCTTAACCTTGCTGGGCTTCCCATCCCACTGTCAACAACCATGAAAAGTATTGGCGTCACTTTGGAATACTTCCTTTCAATCGAATCACACATCAAAACCATCACCCGGGCATCCTTCTTCCACCTTCGAAACATATCCAGACTCCTTCCTTCCGTCCTTCACTTTCACTCAAACACCAAAACCCCCCATCCACGCCTTTGTCACTTCACGTCTGGATTACTGCAACCCTCTTCTCTCTGGCATCCCAATCAAACTCATCAATCACTTCAATTAACAGAACTCTGCTGCCAGAATCCTCACAAACACAAGGACAACACATCACTCCAATTCGGATTCAACTTCATTCTCTCTAGAATGACTCTCCTCCTCACATACAAGACCCTTCACAACCTGGCTTTCTCCTACCTCTCTGACCTCCTCCTGGCATATACAGTACTCCCTCCCAGTCTCTCCGCTCCTCCTCTACAAGTCTTCTCATTACCCCCTCATTCTACCATGGGCCTTCAGCTGCTCTGCCCACAGACTGGAATGCCCTTCCCCTGCACATTCACCTCTTTTTCTAAACTCCTCAAACCCCATCTCTTCAAAGTTGCCTATAACATTTAACCATTTGTTCCACCCGCACTTGGTTCCCCTGCCCTCCCAATAGGCATGCATTATTATTCTATTTTGTATATATTTCCCAAATCTTTTTTGTTTAATTATATTGTTTCTAAAATGTATATTCATGCCTTAGTCAAATATCCAAAACTATAGTATATATCTTAACCAAATGTTTTATATAGATCTTTATATGTAAGATGTCCTTGAATGTTTATGAAAGGCTTCCTGAAATAAAATGTGATATATATTTCAGGAAGCGTTACAAACCTATCAATAGGCATAGGCTAACATTAAAATATGTTATAGGTGTAGGCTATGGCCTGCCCTATAATATTTATTGTCTGTGTTTAACATTTTTGACAACATGAAATAGTGTGCTATTGTAATTTTTTACCGGACTAAAAAAACTTTTATTTGTTTATTGATTTATTGATTAATTTATATACTTCATTTTGAACTATTTCGCTTTTTCTTAACAGTTTACATCAATTATTTTTACACTGAGGCAATTTTAGGGCTTGAGTCATGTGCCTATGCCTAAACTCTGGGCATTCAGTCAGTCGTTCAAGCCATGAATAGAAGCAGAACAGCTTTTGTTGGTTGAAGCAAAGTAATACAATCTCCCAAAAGAAATAGAAGAACGTGACAACGTGGTGGAATTGGCACAAAGAGGATTAGTCCAAGTTCTAAATCTAAGAGTGCAGGTTATCAGTCACGTTTTTCAAAACACAACAAAAATACGACACGGGTGGATGTATTTTTAACATGTATCTTATAGAACTTAGTATACAATGTTTACAAATTATGAATTAGCCTATATTAAGTGGGCGGCGCCGTGTCCTGTAGTCTAAATGGTACGGTCCATCTCCCCCAAAGTACGGCTCTATAAAAAGTATACTCCACTGACAAGTTGGGTTAGAGTGCTATGTGCTTAGGAGATAGCAGGCAAAAACAACAAACAACACAGCCATGGAACAAACCGAGGTGATGAAAGTGGAATCTCTGGACGATCTGATCAAGACGCTGCATAAGGTCTTTGAAAGTGACTATATAAATATAGAAGAGGTTCAAAGTATTATGGAATCATATGAGAGCAAGCCTCAAGAATGGATGAAATATGCTAAATTCGACCAGTACAGGTAACATAAACGTGTAGCGCTACAGTATTAATCATTAGGCTATTACAGAAAATCTGAATGTATTACATGTTCATTATGTGTCTTAAATGCCTTGCATGCATGCTTGCATTTCAAATTATGTCTAGGCTATACCCTAGCCGTGTGCAGGCCTAGCTTACTATTTTTCTTTGGAAATTGAATAGTTTACTGTAAGATGAAAGTATTATATAAATAACTTTTACATATATATTTAGATATACAGTAACTTAAACCAACAGCCTGTATATTATGCAGTAAATGCATATAACTATGTATTAATATTTGAACGAAGAAAAAAAAGTTTACTGTTCATGGTTTGTTTATATACTGTATATATATATGCTAATTGTAAATTTTGTGTTAAATTAAGTTTAATGTTAACCATGTTTTATTTGAATATCAAATATCAAATTAACACTGTTTAGTAGTCTACTTTTACTTAAAGTGTGCCCTATTTCATATTATTTTGTTTACTGGGGCATGGGTGGGTAATCGACTATCCAATCAGAATTAAGGAACGGCCACTCACCCGTTGATTCTATCCAGAGCAGAATGACAATCTCCACAGTGAACTACGTCTGCCTCGAAAATATTTAGCGTAGCTAAAACTACACTGCTACCTTACACGAATCATGCAAAACAAGTCACTTTGCCAAGGACATTGAAGAGCTTTAATTTATATTGCGAGTTGCGGCACGTTTTTTAATAATTGGCTAAATATTGTCAAAGGACAACCTCTGAATGACAGGGAAATCAAATGTCCTTATCTTTCTACCACACTTTGCAGTACTGAAATAATCACTTGTATTTCATGGCCTGGACTGAATTTTAATAAATCGTAATTATAGGCTATTCAGTTGTACTTTTCTCGTGTTTCACAGGTACACAAGGAACTTGGTGGATGAAGGCAATGGGAAGTTCAATTTGATGATTCTATGCTGGGGAGAAGGTCATGGCAGGTAAAATATAATTAGATACAATACTATACAATTAGGATAAATATTTAGCTGATATGATAAAACATCTCTCTAACCAACTAGTCAGTGGTGAAGACATAGAATACAGTGTGGAATACTGTATGTCTCATGTCACACCTACACTCTAAGTGTAATCATTTTATCAGTGAACCTGATTCTTTGGTCAAGGGTTCACTGTTTAAATATTGGCAGTGCACTATTTTCAACCACATGTGTATATATTGCAGATTATGTAATCTACATTTGTAATTAATAATTAGCATAATCACAAATGGTGTCAATGTTTTGTAATTATATAAAGTAAACTCACCTGGCAGGTTGTAGCACAGTCAACAGTTTAATAAATAGAAAACTCAGAACCTAAAGAAATGCTGAATGTTGTCTAATATACTATGCCCTAATTTACAATAACTACTTTGACATTTAAAGGCGGAGAATCTTAATTTATTTGGTAATTTTATCATTAAGTTATATCTATGAACACACACCAGACATTGTATTTAAAAAAGGTAGATTGGAAATATTTTTGTTCACTTTAAAGGGCTACTCACAAATCCAGGAAAAAATGTTTTAGGAACAGAAAAATAAAACCAGGCCAACAATGACCAAATGGCATAATTATCTATTTTCAATTACCAAAACATTCACCCCTGCCAATTGTTACACAAAATGTCTGTATGTTCTTTTTGCCCTTTGCAGCAGCATCCATGACCACACAGACTCCCACTGTTTCTTGAAGCTACTGCAGGGTCAGCTGAAGGAAACAATGTTTGAGTGGCCGGACTGTACGACAAATGGGGATATGGTGCAGAAATCCCAGAGAATTCTACAGGAAAACCAGGTTGCTTACATCAACGGTGAGAAAATAATTAGTTCAGGATGTACACGTTTTAAACAGTAACTCTCCTCAATTTATAATAATTTTTGTGTGCAATACTGGTTCTTATTATAGGAATACAGTCTCCAAATTAAGGTGATTTAAAGAAGAGACATTCTATTCTGTCCTTGTAACCCCATCATTCCTGTCCCATATCTTTGCCCCGGTCTCTAAATGTTGTTTGCCTGCATTTAGATTCCCTTGGTTTGCATCGGGTGGAGAATGTCAGCCATACAGAGTGTGCAGCCAGTTTGCACCTCTACAGCCCTCCTTTCCAGACATGCCAGACCTTTGACCAGCGGACAGGACACAGAAACACAGTCAAGATGACCTTTTGGAGCAAACATGGGGAGAGGACTCCATTCGTAAGGAACCTTTATATTATGATTGACCAAGTGGTCAGTATTACACCAAGTGGTGTAATATTGTAATATTTCACCGAGTATGGAGAGTTAAAGATATGCTATACTCTGCACAACCCCCCACGCCCCCACACCAAAAAAAGAAAACAAACTTTCACCTGGCCAATCAAAATATAATAAAACATCTTACAAGAGCAATAGCAATGCTCACCTAAAGATGTTAAAAGCAAAACATGCACACATTCCAATGTCAAAGTTGTTCTCAATTGCTTCTCTATGAGCAAATTAGTTGCACCACTAGACTATTTTAAGATGTGTTCAGTGAGGATATAGTGGGCCAGGGTCACAGAAAAAGTTTCCATTTTTAAATTCTGCCAGTTCTTTTTAGTTACTCCCAGATGCTTCATCTAGAACATTCTGGTCTACAGGCATTTAATCTGCTGCATGCAGAGGAGCCTAGGTGTTTAATGCTCAGACTAAGGTGCTTTGTGCTGCTTTTAAGATTTACAATGTCTCCAATCTGGGCACCTTGCCAAAACTGGTAGTCTAACTGGACCCCACGAGTGTTGTGTAAGAATATCATGACGACATGACTGTTTAGCCAGTGCATCCTATTACAACATCAGAGTAGATAAGATTCTATGAGCACATACTGAACTGTACGTATGTTCCTCACCTCATGCACCTACCTTTGAATAATTATAGAGGCATATGAAATATTATATGTTTATCTAAGTCTCTGCTTGTTTCTCCTCTTTAGGAGACCACAATCTCACAAGAAAACAATTAAGACTGCTGGCACTCCAAGAGATGGTGACAATTGGATTTAAAATGACAATGTAGTAATTTCAACTTGAAGGGAAACTGCAAAGGGGCAAAATGTGGACCTAATATGACAAAGTGACTAGAGACCCATTTAAAATCAAGAGCAGGAAAGTTCAAAAGGATAAGCCAGTAATCAGAATGGCTTTATTGCTGCCCAGCATGAGCTTGGCAAATACTGATGAGCACAGGACGAATACATGAATAGGCTCGGCCACAGATTGAATTTGCCCTTGTTTGCTAGGCCTGAGGAGACCCTTTTCCAATAACAACATTCCTATGTCAATGACCTATGTAACCACAATTTCGCACTGTTACGGCTCGTAGTTGAAGCATGCTTTAAAATGGTTGAATATTAGGAAAATGCCCGTCATAGTTTTTCCTCTTCAATATCAATCTAATTGTGCACTTTTGTAGATGTAGTGATTTTTATCACTCAAAATCATCATAACAGTTCTTAGAAAGTGTGATGAAATGTAAATTGAAAGATTTGTACAGTCTAATAAGAAGTTTTCTGTGACATTTGGCAAAAAGTTAAACTTTATACTTGTGTATAAAATGAGTTTCTGTAAATTATTCAGAGTATTTTTTAAGGGGTGTTTGGATTGACAAGGTACTCTGGTGTCACTTCTAAATGTTTTTAAACTTTTAAGTATTTGGTGAACAAGTGGGTCTGAGGAATTTTGTATTGCAGCCAATATGTTTTATAACTTTATTCTCAGGATTGTTGGCCTGTTGATATAGATTCATTATAGCTGTATTTATATGCTTTTTAGTTTTGCAACATAGACCAATTTCATAAAGTAGCATTTTGCAGTTGAATGCATGATGAACGGTTGACCATTAAAAACATATTGCATAATTTAGTTTCTTCTTTCTATACAGCTCAAGATAATTCTTCAATTTGTGATTATTTCTATTATTGTCATTCTCAAACAACACATTGGCACTGAAAGCATCAGTACAAACAAATGTTTAACTGCTTGACAGGCCGGTACATCCCAGAAAACACCTGGCTTGCACTACAATGGGATCTTGGTACCTAAGATGCAACATCATGATATGTCACTTTAAGTCTCTGCTACCTTTTCATGTCTACACCTATATTAAGCCCCAAACAGTGACAATTTCACTTCAGCAATGCACATATGCAATGTGCAAATCAGCATATTGGCTTGGGTGTATAACATTGTTTATGAATATATATTTTCTGTTACAGTAGATTATCTGTAACGGACAGATAATTATCTGTAATGTAATAATACTACCTTGAAAGCACTAAAGCTAAGTTAAAACTCAGAAAATATTAATTACCTATCCTCCTTACAACTGACTACTAAAACATTGCGCTTCTTGTGATGGCAAATAAACACGCACATACAAGAAATATAATAATCCAATGTTATCCTAGGCATTGTGCAAGTATGTTCAATATATTTAGAAACTGTTTTAAAGAGAGATGCTGCAGCAAGCATTACTTATTCCAAGGGGCCACAAATCACATAATGGACAACCCTACACTAGTGTAATTTATGATCTGTCCACTGAGCTACAGAAATATGTATTAATGCAAGACGATACTGGCGACTACAGGCCAGGCAGGACAAAAGTGCTGATGTAAATGTACAGTTTATCTAATGATCAAGACATGCATTGACTATGCAGGAAAATGCACCATCAGTAATTGTCAGAGGCACAAGGTTTACAGCCATACAAATACTGTAGATAGGATATGGTTTCAAATGCTACATTGCTTTATCCCCTTAATATGAAATATGTTGCTAAAGTTGATAGCTTGTAGGCTTGAAGCGAGAACTAGAATATGATGTGACAACATGTGAAACAAAAACATCAGAGTTCTGATCCTCATCTAATTCTCTCATCCACCTAAAACATTATTCTGTGCATCATTCATTTTCTGGTCATTAAATTTGAATGTCAGACCTCTTATTTCTCCAGCTAATCTACCCTTATGCATTCAATTAAAATATAGTTAGGTCACCTTTATTCATATGGCTTATAGCACATTAAAATGTAGTCAACTTATAGCAGACATATTTGGCCCACTTCTGGTGTGAAGCTGGCATAGGAGGCATTCAGTCGGCACTGGCATACAGCATGTGGACCGAACATGGCCCAGGTGTGGCAGAGGTGGCACTGGCTCTAATGAAGAAAGCAACATGTTTGCCAGGTACTGACCAAAGTATCTGGCCTACATGATGCCTTGGGATCCCCCAGGCTGAGCTGGTTAATGTGGCTCAGGAAAGAGAAGTTTAGGGTCCCCTGCTGGAGCTGCTGCCCTCGCGACTCGACTCTGGATAAGCGATGACGATGGATGGATGGACATCAAGTCTACAATCTCTCGCATTTAGCAACATATTTAGATTACTTTCATACTTGGGAGTACCGTACTTTGGAAGCATTTCATGAGTTGCAGCAATTTCTTGGCAACATATCTTGTCAAAGAACAAAATGTACGTCACCAGTTAGGACCTTCCAGGTCAAATAAACCTTTTTCATTTTTTCTATTTCAAATTGAATAGGCTCACTGCCAGCATTGTGTAATAATCACTCACGAAGCAGCAGTCCAGATAGCCCAACTGGAATAAAAACCTGCACCAATAGAATAGATGGCCATTCCAAACTTCTAAATGATCTTACCTCTAAAATCATTTTGAAAAAAAGCTTTGTATTTGAGGATTGGATAGTTTTCGAGGTTCCCTGAGCTAATTATATAAGAGAAAGGTACAACACTGTTGCTCCAGTTTTTGCCCCCCACACAGCACATATTACATTCTAGAAGTCCAGCGAAGTCAGGACTCCTTCATTTGTGATCCTTCCTATTAGTTCTTCCTTCATTGGGAAGCACAGTGGGATGTTTCTTTCCCTTTGTAGACTATTTAGCTCTTTGAAACTAATGTGATTATGGGCTATAAAAAAAGTAATGTATTTGGAAAGGGTTTTAAAACACAAAGTGCAGGTTTCACAGACATGGTTATAGCCTATACGCCCATAGTCCAAGACTAAAATACTTTTTAAATTACAATCTCCATTTAAAAAGGTTCTTGATGCTTCATCCATGTTTGTGAAACCCGCCCAGAGATCAGTTGAAACATCAGGGGAATAGGGTCTTAGGAATAGTGCAGTCTTCAATTTATTAGTCTCTATAAAATGAGTACTTAAATTGATTTGTTATTGTAATTTACTTTTCAACATCAGATCTATTTTGGCAAAAGCAAGCAAGTAATTGCTGAGGAATGGTCAGGCACTTCCCATCTCAGTGCATAATTTCCTTAGCTTTCTCTAACAGTATTATCAGACATTTTGTTCTTGTTTTTAGACACACGATCACCGCCATGTCTTTACAGAGAAGCCATCAAATATAATTATTCTATTCTCTTATACAATGCCACAGGGGAATTTACTACAATATGACTAGCTGAGTTCTGAGGGGCCCTTAACCTAACATTTTCTCATGTGACATTCACTGTGCATTGAAATACAGTACAGTACACCAGCACTGGTTTTCTGTTAGCTTTATGACAACATCTAATTTTCATTGCTATCGTTGATTCAGCCATACAGCACACAGGTATTCATTTAAGCTCCATCGCAAAACCGGGTCATTGTCTGTTTGATGTCCTAGTGCATCACGTAAATCAATAATGTTAATGATATAATACATTTGTTAGCCTACATTTTATGTCCGTCATGTTTGTAGATGGACAACAAACAAAAACATTTACAAAGAGGAAAAAAACTGACCAAGACCAAAAGCAGGTGAAAGACAAATTAATGTATTACAAAACATAAGGAAATAATGGTACAACTTTATACTGTACAGCTTGTAGAACTTTGCTATACACTGACATCAAGACAATGGCAATCCAATAGAAAATAAACATATTACAACTTATTTGTAGACAAAAGTGCATTTGTTCTAAACAATTGTAACACCAAGATCCTAATGCAGAACGTATGTACAGTACTAAAATCATCCCGGTTTTGGAGTGACAACCATTTTATTATTAAAACAAAAAATAAGGTAACGTATTTGTTTTTAGCAACGGAAACAATCCCGTATGCTCTTTAACATGTGTGCTTAGTCCAGCAGATTTTCACAACACGGGAACTTTAAAGTAGAAAACATTTTTGCTTTTAGATGTTTATTTAAATACATGTTTTGTACTGTCTAGGGTTTTAGAGTGTAAATTAAGAAAAGGGGAAATCCGCCTGCTACAATGTTTAACATTAAGCCATTATACTTAACAGATACAAATGATACGAGAGGAAGGACGTCTAGGCACGCGCATGAACGCACACACATTTCATGGCCTTGTTACTCTGTAGGAATGGAAAACATGGCTTTTGAAACAGGATTGTTTTAAATGATTTCCTGTATCTACTACATTACACTCAAATTCACCTTGATTTATTCAACAGAAATGTCTTGAGTCATCCCCATTATGAGAAACACCCTGTGACATTACTGACAGCCCTGCTAATGCCACACAGACATGCACAAGTCAAGCCTTCTAACCAATCATGTCACTGAGGCTTGATCTCGCTGACAAGTCACCATGGGACCTGTTGCCATGGTAGGCATCACTATGGACTGAACTGTAGGTGTTGCTAAAGTTGAAGCTGTATTTTTGAGAACCATCGCTATGAAAGGAGTTGCCATTGCTTTGATGGGAACTACCATTAGTGTGATGGCGGCTTTTCCGGGAAACATTATCACAAAAGCCAACTTGCGAAACTTTGCTGAAGTCACTGACATTGGAGTTTTGGCTACGGAAACTGTGCTCGGACCCTGAATCAAACAGGACTTCAGGCTTCAAGTACTGATCTGGAACATCTCCACCTTCCAGATCCACAAACGGGTCTATAGCTAGCTTACTAGTCAGACCAGACTGCACCAGTGGCCTCTTGTCCAACAACTCCTCTGAAGAGTATTGACGTTGAGGCGGAAGGATGAGAGGCTGGCACTTCGCTAGTGCAGGCAATGGGTTTCCTGCCTTGGGACAACAAACAGATCAACAGATCATAAGAAACTAACAGAATGGTAATAGAAATGTTTTACATACAGTGTGTATATATATATAACACATGTTCTATTCTAGTGGTGTGCATGTACTTACCACGTATGCAGGATTAACCTTAGCCTCAGCATCCCCACTGTTCCTTCCACCTCCTGTCACTGAGCCAGCCTCGTACAGGGGAGGTCCAGTAGTAGAGGACATCTGAGGTCTCCCCATAGTCTGGAAGTCGGATTGGTCGATTCCAGCAATGGTGGCTAGCTGGCCGAGGCTGGGTCACCAGGGAGAAGGGAAAGGATTCAGAATGAATAGACTGTCTATGCCAATTCTCTTACAAAAAAGTGTCTGATATGTCGCAATCGCCAGAGCAGCTGATGGAAACCAAGTGAACAAGATCAAAACAAACAGTTCTGTTACACAACAACAGAAACCATGTCCAGAACCTTCTGAATAAAACAGAACTCAAACGTAATGAAACAAATGAAAATTAGAACTTGGACAGTAGGACTGGTACCAGCCATACTGAAAGTAACAGAGATAACAGAGAAAAACAGCTGAAAAAATTTATAAAAACACACACATACTCTGAGTGTTACCCTTACAGAGAAACTAAACCCTCCCACTTTCTAGCAAAAGTGAATCCACCTAGGAAATTCAAAACTACAGGCAAAGAGGATCTCTGCCTGAGAGAAAATACTGTACAACCTATTTTGTCAATGGCCATCACTCAACAGGAAGGTTAAGGCCAAAGTTTACTTTCAGCGTCCACAGAACAAGCTCGGCTGCAGCGCTTGGGAAGCTCACTAATACTGAAATGTATAAACATGGTGGCTTAATTAGTGTTCTAAGAATATCATTTGTATTTTATTTCCAGCAATACTGTGCATGTGAAACATTTTGTGCCAATAGAAAAAGTTATTTATAAAATATTGCAGATTGTATTTTCACAGAACAACCAGGAAATGTATAGTCTAATGAAATGAGTGTCAAGTGGTCACAGAAGGAGTTGATTGTACCAGCTGAATGTTAAGTTTGATCGTAAGGTTGGGTGTAAAATGTACCTTATACCATACATTGAACCAACAGTTTTAAACTAGCACCACTGCTACATGCATTACATCATAGTTTGTAACTCCTACTTGCAAATATTGACACATAGAATGATGTTTTCCACCGTGAACCAATCAGTATCACTGTGATCACGCTGATGTGAAACAAAATGACATCAGTGGTGATAAGATGGATGTTTGTCAAGTAAATAACGTTAAGCAGGCTAACAATGGCAATGCTAATAACATTTCTGATGGCTCATTGCCGTGAATTTATGCAGTTTAGACATTTATGTCATTGAATAGAAACCACATTAAAAAATGGTTCAAGTGAAATCAGTGTGTAATCAGTCTTCTTCTCAATTTAAATCTTACCGTTTACATCAGATAGCCATAATAACCATGTCTCATTCATAATATAGCTTACACCTAAGGGTGAGGAGATGCAAAATGTAAGTTATAACATTTTATAGTTAAAGCTATTTATGGGGTGCAACAGAATTCTTTTTTGAGGAGCGTAAACTCGAAAATAGTGCCCATTTATGGTCCACGCTGCACAGAGGTGAAACGGTGATAGTAGGAATGCATTTTATTTTTAGTATAGTCAACCCTATCAGAGCACAGTGCAACCACAGTGGGAAAGGATTAACGTAATGCAGGACCGAAATGTTGTACTTCATTATCTACAGTAAATGTTCTGAAAGAATACAATGAAGCAAATTAGAAACAGCTTGTGTTTTACTGTGACATATTGGACAAAAAGGAGAACTGAAGGCGATTGTTGATGCTACGTTTATGTAAGATGTGGGTGAAAAGACCATAAAACAGTTTGATTTCAAAGGCTACCAACCCTGCATCCTTGAGCAGGTCCAGGAAGGCGTGAAATTTGGTGAAAGAGCTCTCAATGCTCTCTAGGACTGCCTCGTCCTCAAGAACACCGGAAGCAGCCCCCTTGTCCGGCGCTACAAGTGCCTCTGACAAGGAAAGGTTAAGGCTGCGAAGGCGAGTGTTTTCCACCTCATACTGAAGAAGAAAAGCAGACAAATTAAACATTAACATGATGAATGAATGATGAACACAAGACCTTACTACCTGCCTCCAAACAAGCAGGTGTAATGCAAATGTGATTTCAAGGCATTGCTAGATGGCATTACAGCACGACAGATTTACAGTGACACGCGAACCGCGCAACATAAAAAACACTGGCTTACGTGCAGTGCGTGTGTTGGGGGGAACAGGAAAAGGGGGGGGGGGGGGTCCAATACCTCCATGAGCTTTGACTCTGATTTTAGTCTGGCTCGACGTTCCTCTGCCAACATCCGACGGCATTCTTCTAGCTCCATCTGCAGGAATCACACTTCTCAGTTGGGAGTTGGAATTGTGCAAATGAATGTGTATAATATCACGGTCTGACACTCATGTACAACAATAACGATGGCCTGGCTTTACTGTATATTCATTGTCACAGCACCGCATTAAGATTGGTCAAATTAGGTCATACTCACTGCAAAACATCAATGAAAACATAAATGAAAATGAACTTGTACCAATTGCACTTCGAATCAGCTTTTTTTTTTATGTAGTAGCAACGCCTTCTATTTTATGGACTTTCTGCCTTACATATATATATTTATTAATTTATTACACTGCTAATTATTGTATGAGATAATACACATGACGTTGGTCACGCATGCACAACCGTGTTTACTTCCCCCACCACTGAGAGACATTTTACAATGTTACTAATTCCTTCTGTCGGTATTTCCCCACCAGCCTCACCTGAGCACACTGGAGCTGACGCCCAGAGGTCCTGTCTCTGAGGCTGTGAATAGATGGACGCTGCTCCTCAGCTGACTCCTCATCCTCCGTCTCCTCTGAGTCTGACTCCACAGTAACGTTCACTGCAGCTGCACCCTAGGAACGACCATTTTAAGAAAGGCAATTCAACCACCGTAGGAAACGGCAGTTATTCAGTGCACACCAGGCAAGTGATGCTGAATGCAAGAAGCGACTGAAACCAAATATGCTGTACAGTATCATACTGTAACTGACCAAGAAGTGGTCGAGGTAAGGCAACACATGGCTGATAGGTGTTCCATATTAAGAAAGTAATATTCCATACGTTAATACGTGCAGAACAATTCCTTAGCTACAGTAAATAAAAAAGGAGCTAAAGAACAAAATGCATCCCTCACCTGAAAACTCGGACGTGTGCAATCAGGAGGCAAACCTCTGTAAAACACATGAAATATCTTTGGTTATGGTCAGAGCCATGTAAAGAGAGAGTTGTGTCATCTCCGTTCACTCCAATCGATCGTTTTTCATAGCAATGGACCCTTAAAATAGTTCCTGAAAGTTAGCCTAAATACTAAAAGCACACTATAAATTATATTTTTTATGTAAATTGGTGCATTTATTGACTACTAATTACCAAAAAATTAAGTTACAGTATACGTCTGTGTATATATATATATATATATATACACAAATTGCCCACCAAGCACTTCGGGGAACTATTTAGCCTATCCATTAACCATGTGACCGTTGAAAATGTATAACTTCCGTTGGCGTAACTCTGTTCTTTCCATGACTCTGGTTATGGTATTTCAAGGATGTGCTAGGCTATGGTAGTTAGTGAGGAAAAGGAATTGGACAGTATATAAGATCCTATCCTAGTGCCATTAAGTTCAAGGCAATGTAAGGATGCTGCCTGAGTGTTAACAATGAATTAAGGCCCAGGTACAGTATATTGTGCAACGCAGACGAGCATTCAGGCTATTTCAAATATACGGTACTAACTTTTGCATCTCAGTGCCTTGTGGGCATGTAAGCTATGGCAAACTATATCCGCAGACAGCACTTGGCCCTTTAAGTATCCATATCTTACATGCAGTATTATCTATATTCCCTGTCCTCGTTACATGTTTATTTAGCTTTCAGACCAGCAAACCGATCAGGAATAAGAATCTGCAAAGAGCAAAAAGTTAAATTAATGCAGAGCTGTGTGAGGCTGAATTATTTCAGTTGGATGTAAATTATTACTTTTTTGGCCAAAAGGTACAGTATATACAATTAATGGTATAAATTGCAATACAATTTTTGTTGATGTTTTTTTTTTCTTTTTCTATCATTGAGCTTCTCACCTCAGTCGTTCAGCGCGAGCAGCGGCTCTCCAAGGCACACAACGAGAGCGAGAATGGTAGATGTGTTGCTGAGCAACACCTGAACTACCAGATGAGGTCCTCCTCCTAGGGCCTACAGCAGGAGTCAGGCGTGTTAGACCATACAGCGTATCGTGTTAAGGCCAGACACCATCGGCCAAAATGATGACATATTTAATGAGAAGACACAAAAAAGCTTATATTTATGCTTATACCTTCATCTTGTAAAGTTGAATAGTTATGGGTTAAGTTGGGAAAAAGCTTATTCAATGCTGGTTTCTCGCCTTAATAAGGACCAAAATCAAATATATACATATATATACATATATATACATATGTATATATACATATATATGTATATACATATATGTGTGTGTGTGTATATATATATATATATATATAGACGATATCCAAATTTCGTAACATTTCGCCCATAGGGGGCGCTACAATTGCCACTTTTCGATATCTCAAGAACCTTTAAAGATA
>JAODTR010011076.1:0-28685 GCA_025399935.1 Amblyopsis rosae | reverse complement strand
TAAAGCACGTTGAGTTGCACATTGTGTATGAAAGGTGCTATACAAATAAAGTTTATTATTATTATTATTATTATTACAGGATCACGTCTTTTTTTCTGGGTGCCAACCTCAGGTAAACCTGTATAATAAAGTTTTTTTTTAATTGCACACACAATAACGTTATGGTTTTATAATAGAAAATAGCATTACTTTAGCTTTTCGACTTAACTCTAGTTATACATGTATGAGGATTTAATACAAAACGTGTCTGTAGTGAAACGTGAAAGCACGTGTCTGTTTAAAATAAACAATGTTTTAAACACACGTTTTGGAGTTGTCTCTTATTTTCCATTGTACTGTATATGTGACAGCGCTAGAGGTCGCTGTTTTACTTAGTTATATTATTGTGCGGTTGAACAGTAGTAGGCCTACTGTATCATTTTGAAAACATATCCAACAATATGTGCTGAACAATATATTTTAGTACGAGGCTGCCAGTGTCCATTGCTTTTGTTCTCTGTCAATGTATTGTTCTGTCAGTTCAGTGCAACCTTACAGTTAGTTCTAAAATATGAATGTCTCATCAAATAAAATAAAATAAAATAAAATAAAATGATGTCAAATAATGAGAAAAACAATGAAAATCTGATTATACTTTATATAAATAGTCTGGATTGGTTAATAACATGAGAATTACTTTGTTACAAATATAATGTAGGCCTAGTTGACTCTCCCTTAAAGGTACAGCAATCAACAATATCTTAAATCAAAAATGGAAAATAACATTACTTTAGCTTTATGTTATTTTGGTATGGTCTACAGAGACACAATTGTAAACGAGAAAAGCCTTTTGTCCACAGGAAATGGAATGTGCTACGTAATGCAGCTCCATTTCACAGACCCAGCGTAATAAACGCATTCCACTCAAACACTGTCTTTGTCAAATTCACACACAAAGTACATGGTGGGGTGGCAGGCCACATCTGTCCACTCTCCAGACGGGGTCATTTCGGCACAGTCCTCGTCGTCGTATGCGTTGTTGGGCTCTCCTGTCCTCCACTTGCTGAAGGTACTCATTGGGGAGCGGTCGACGTACGCGAAGAAGCCCTCGCGGTCCAAGTCGTTCACACCGATGTACACTCTGGTCAGCCCTGCCTCCGCCACGTAGCCCGCTATCGCTGCGTTGGACGCCTCGTCCTTTGGCATGGCCAGGTGCCCACCCCGGCCCTGGCAGTGGAGCTCGGCCTCCGAGTAGCGCTTCTCCTCCTTCACCAGCAGGTACATCTTGCTGTCTGTCTCTCTGATGCCGGCGACAGCTGCGAGGGAGGGCAGTGCTGAAAAGTGAGCACTTGCAGTTCTATAATTTGGCCAGCATGCGCAGCGTAGCAAGCAAAGCCATATGGAGAACAACTAGGCCGTCACGGTAACGTGCCGATAAAACGCTTGAGCGCTACAATTATACCATTTTTGATGAACTTCAGGTCAGAGGACAACTGGCTCACAAGAATTTCCATTTCTCCGATCATCTTTCTCAGTGGTGCACACTCACACGGAACACCTGATGAGGCCAAAACGCTGGTTACGCATCCAACAACATGTGTTAAAACATACTGAACAATACACGGTTTACATACAGCATATGTTCTTTTGTACCTGGCTCTCCATTAAGGCCTTTTGGTCCTGGGTCACCAAGGTCTCCTTTTATACCTGAGACAAAACCAAGGCTTATCAAGTATGAAATAGAAAACCTTTTCCAAAGCAAGTGTGTAAAATTGGTACTGTAAATACAATGTTTTTACCTTTGAATCCACTTGGGCCCATCTTGCCATAACGTCCCATAATTCCCTTTTGTCCCTTAACTCCAGGTTGACCTTATCAAAGGATGGAAATGTACAGTAACTATGTATTCTAATACAATAGACTTAACATCCGCTGCAACGCTTATTATTGTTTCATATAATAAGGGATTACCAGCTTTACAAAGATTTGTTATTTAGGTTTAAAACTCAGATGGTGACCTGCTGTGCACTCTGCTGAAGGAGATAAGCAAGCGAACAGCCTGGCTTCCTTATTAAACTCTTCAGTAAACACTGTCAACAGCGCTGGATTCTGTGTACCATTTCCCGTCCGACCTCTCACCCAAACGTAAACACTCAGCACTGCTTTCTGTACCGCACGATAGTGATGTAACAGTGTCCTAGTAATGGTTTTCTACAACCCTCCTAAAAATTTATGTATGGAGTATGGAAAATGTGAATGAAAAGAAAACAGAATCATTTGTAGTTTCTCACCTGTCACACTGACAGTATATGGGGGATTATGTCTTCAGTGCACAAACACTTAAGTGCAACTAAAAGGACATATGATGTTTCATATTGATAAACATTCATAACTGTCCCAATTTGTGTGGAGCATGTTGCAGTCAGATTTTAAACTTGTGTTTATAGTATGAAGGTATTATATACAGTTTTTTTTTTATTAATTCACAGGGTAAAACTTAAAATACTTTGTTTCCAGTATGTGTGAATATAAATTACAAATACAATTTTTTTTTTTTTAGCATTTTCCATACTGTCTCAGCCTTTTTGAGAGCTGTTTTATAGTCCCTCCAGTCGCAGAGACAAACCTCCATTTAAAAGAAACAAATAATAATACATTTTAAAAAACACACCAATCTCTCCTGGTGGACCAACTCTCCCTGGTCTTCCTGGAAGTCCGTTTTCCCCTCTGTCTCCAGGCTCTCCTTTCAAATTAAAAAAGAAAACATCAATGTATGTCATGTCTGATTTACAGCATTGTGTTCAATTCAGTGTATGTGCGTGTGCGTGTGTGTGTGTGCGTGTGTGTGCGTGTGTGTGCGTGTGTGTGTGTGTGCGTGTGCGTGTGCATCTGTGTGTGAGAGAGAGAAAGCATGCCTTTAAGTCCTGGGACCAAGATTTGAACAGTGCAGGCTTCCTCTGACAAGAGTTGTCCTAGAGATGTCCGATGCAGTGTTAACCCTAACGCATTAATAAGCACAACCAACATCAGCTTCTCTCCATTCATCCTGCAATATGGAGTTGGTCAATTACCTAAACAGAACATATTATATGTTATTACCTTGCATTTTTAACAGAACAGGCTGGAACCAAAAGTATAGTACAATCAGCAAGCATATTACTGTGTTTCAGAGATTAAAGCTTCTTTCTGGAATCACAGTATCATGTGGTTGGAATCCAAAGCACTACAGTGTCAGTCTAAAGAAAACACATATATTCTAATTGAAAAGGTTGGCTTCAATTTAAGATAAATATGTGAATTAAATCTTATTCTGAATTAATTCACAATATAAATACTATTCAAAAATGTTTAGAATACATTTATCGTATAAATAACAGCACACATACAGACAATTATTTTCCAATTGCCATAAAAAATACATAATTCTAATATGTAATGTAATATTATAAGTTTTAAACAATGGCCTACCTTTTATTCAGATTTTGTTTTGTTTCCCAAGTCAGTCAGAACATAGTCAGCTTCACGAGTTTATACTGTAGCAGCTTTGAATACTGGTGGTCTCTGAGAAGCGTTTCATTTTTCCTCTTTGGCGACCCCAGAATGTGTGTGATAGGGCATTTATAAACAGTTTCACAGATAAAGCCCCCTGCAGCTGGGGCCCATGCGATAATTGCTTGGGAAATAGCTGAGTGACTGACAGCAGCATTGCCTAATAACAACACTTCACAGTGCAGTATAACTGAAGTGTTAGAGAAAGGGCCATTAATTCATGTGTAGCCAGTTACTTTATAAACCATTATGTCATAATTTTAAACAATGATTCATATTGGATGATAATATTAATAATAATAATAATAATAATAATAATAATAATAATAATAATTATAATACATTTAATTTCAGAATGCCTTTCAAAACATTCAAGGACATCTTACATTGTACAGGCAAATATAAAATATAAAGATCTATATAAAACATTTGGTATACTACAATATTGGACATTTGACTAAGGCAACAACATACATGAATTCCTTTTGCAATGCATTCATTTTCCCTCCAATCAATAGGGTACAAACCAACCTGTCTCACTGAATTGTTTTTGTCTAAGGTAATAGAGCAAATAATGCTATTCTGAACTTACAATACATCAATAGAATTAAAAGTGAAGTCAGTGATTGTCAGCAAATAAACTTTTTTTTCCCCACCAAATATATCAAATGTCTATTAAATGTCTGCTAGCTGCCCTGCGTGTCACAGCTCTGCCTCCATAAACAAGAACACAACTATCTCAGCCTTGGCAATTCGTGTCTAATTTGGTGGGCGGCGCTTCTCAGTGAGCACCCTACGGCATTGAAGGTATAAATGTTTTTGTTTAGAATAGCTAACTACATACAGTATTTAATGACCACTGGTCGTCTGTAACTACAGTCCCACAAAAGGTCACCAGATGGAGCCACGATTCCAGTATGATATTGAAAAGCTCAGTATTGTAGGCTTGCTGTGAAACTGCTCTTTGATTGTAGACTGCCTTTGTTTTTTCCTTAATGATACTTGTCTATTAGAATAAATATATAAATACATAAATAAATGTAAATTTGCATGGACTGGTGTTATTTTAAGGTTATTACCCAATACTGATATTTTACAGTTTGCTCCTCTCATATTGTTGCTCATGGTCTAACATGTTCCAAATACCTTTATCCCCTATGGTTGTTACCTGATGCTACTAATCAGCTATTACATATTTACCAGTTCCAAAAATAGGCTACAGACGTTTCCATATTTTGCTTTTTGTTTTATGTTCTATAATATTATGTAGGCCTATTTTGCCTATTTGTTGAGCTGTAAGGGCTCTTATATGAAATGTAATCGCAAGTTTAATATAATATTAAGACATACATTAGTTTAAATCAATGTAATAAATAAGCTTTAATCAATGTCTCATGAAATATATGCATAGTAGCCTATAGCCTATATCTTCCTTTTGGTGGATGTTATCAGCCTTTTGCACTGTATGAAATGTCATTCATTTTACTAACTCGCCATTTTGACACCAGGGCTTTGTTGTATATGACATTTAACTTGTTGACAATAAATGTCATGCTAATGTTTACATATGCTGTCGTCTTGTGCAGGTAATTAGATATGGTCCAATACTGTATATGGGCGTCAGATATCCTAATTAGAATTACAACCCCTGTGGGTGGCTTCAATGGAGGATTGGATGTCTCCTTCAAAAAATGCCCCCTAAAGGTTTAGATTTCCAAACTCTGAATGATTCATGAGTCTCAAGGCAACATTTGTTGTACTCCCATTGCAGCCACACACTGTCAAGGCAGAGGCGTTTGATCTAAATCGGTGATCTTCAACAGGGGTCCTCCAAATTAATTGATCCCAAACTTATTTTCTTCCAAAACTGTGTCAGAAAACTGTCAAAAAGTGTCAGAAAATATACATTAACATAAATACAATCTGTCCCATAAATATATACATCTGTTAATTATTTGAATGGCTTAGTGGCCTACTTTTTTACATGGTATATAGGCCGCCCTACACATTACTGTTGGCCGGCAATTACATATTTTATATGTGGTAAGGGAAAGGGGTCCTTGTGCTGTGTTTCTATCAGCCAAGTGGTGCTTGGCCGAAAAACGTTGAAGACCTCTGATCTAAATTGAGGTTATTCTCAATGTTCATGTGGTATGCTATTAATAATAAACACAAATATCCATCAACACATTGGTGTGGTTTATGCAAACCAGTTGACATCATGCACCTTGTGGAGTTTGCATTCACGTGTTTTTGTTGCCTATTTGCGTAAATGGACTATCCATAGGAAGATCGGGTCTATGAGTGATAATAATCCCCAAAACAATAGAGGTTGCAGGCACTGTTGCAAACTCAAGAGCAGTTTTCTCTGAATGCTAGTGACGTCACCGTTGGCTCACGGACTTCGGTCGGTCATCCAAACCTTCATCAAGCAGCGGGAAGACTTAATCCGACTGGAATATTCGCTGTCGCCGATCCGTATGAAGGAGTTTAAATACACTACATTTCTGTTATTCGCTCATTTGACCCTCTGAAGAAGTCCTGTCGTAAGTAGCGGTTTTTTGTTTGTAATTGTATTAGATAACTTTCGCATATGCTAGCAAAGCAGTTTGCGTGTAGGCTATTCATTTTACCTCTCTACCGGTAATGACATAAACGAGCGCTAATACTTTTTTTGTGAGCATTACATCAGCACTTTTGCACTACGGTACAAGCCTACTATTGACATAGCTTGTGTACAGTCGTGTATCACCACTGTTACTGTACTGTAACTGTATGCACTGCGACATTATGCTTTCGTATCTGCGTGGTAGCAGAATACGGTACGACGCGGTAGTTTCAACTATTTCAACGTAGCAAATTTCTAACAATGTATAACTACTATATTTCTAGCAGTAAGTGATGGTCTTGCACAGTTGACAAGACATGATTCGTAATTTAGCACCCCTCACTGGCTGGCAGATGCAATATGATCTTTCCTTTAGTTTAGGATGATGCTACTGTATACCAGGAGTTGTTTTGTTATGTTTGTTTGTGTTTTATGTTATGTTTTTGTTGTTGTTTGTAGGTACATTTTTGTTGTTTTCTTTTTATCTATCTATCTATAGCCTATATCCTGTTGGCCTACATCAGATATCCCAGTGCATTCTCCATATCCTTTTACCTTAGAGAACAGGAAACAAGCGTTAGGATGTGAGTGCATTGCTTTGCTCCATAGAGTACAGTGAACCTACACTATGACAGATCAGGAAGCATCGTGCATGTGTGTCTGTATATCTTGGCAGTACAGCAGGCATATAGCTTTAACTTCCCCTGTATTACAAATTAAGACCAAAGCTTCAGTTTGTTACTTCTACAGGACTGACAATCTTTGGTTCTGGATTAGGGTCAAATACTAAGAGGATTTAATGCAGTTACAAGTTACTCACGCAGAACTGGACTCAGTTCCCTATAGTTTTATAATCATGACTCATTCATTGTTGTGGCAGACCAATTCCCAGTGATGTTTGAGGTCCTAAAAAAAAAGACTACCGTACAACTGACAATAGTTTGCTTTGCCATCCTTGAGGCAGTAATATGGCCTTCTACTACAGACATGTTTGTAACATTACTGTAAGCACTGTAGTTCTCCCTGTTGAGATGATTACTTGGCCTTCAAAAGCATTGTGAAGGACCTTTAGTTCATGTCAAACTCCTATACTTAAGGTAATTGAAAGGCTACTTAAAATTCATAATCATCAACACAGATGTTACTTTAAAAGCTACTTTAACTGTTTGTTTGTGTAACATTTGAAAGGGAAGCCTCCCTAATGCTGTTTTAACCTCTGCACTGCAGTTTACAGTCAGCTAGAGCTCAGGGACACTATACCGTAGCTCTGGGTAACAAGCACCCAAGGCTGTCTTTCCCTGAGTCCCTGACACATTTGTGGAATAATTAGCATGGTTAGCCGTTTTTGATTTCTAGGTTGCAACCTTGCATGTTCTTCAAGTCATAAATGTATATGACTATAAAAGCAATGTGTTGCCCAGAAGACTAGCAGATCAGATCCCCCACCCCCACCCCCCCGCCCCTCCACACATTTACCTTCCATTTTGCCTTTGCCTTACATTACATTTGCTTTAAAGCAAACAATGAAAATACGATTACTGGCATGGCAGTATGTTAAGGTCATATAACAATAAAGGGAGATAGGCTATAACTGTTACTGAATATTCTCTTTCACAGCATAGTGTTTACTGTTTTAGGCAATACGCTATCTTGTCATAAAGAGAAGGTTTTGTTTCTATTTTTTGTTTTGTTGTTGTTGCTAATTGCTAGCATGGTTGTCTACATTATCTCTCAATGACCAAAAAGCCTATTGCAGGCCAATATGTTCTATAAGGCCCCTGTACTGTACTTTCCTTTTTGTAATGAGTTTCTGCTGTGGAATAAAAGTCCTTAGTGTCTCGTGAAATTAAATGGCTGATAGATGCCATATTCTTTCAGTAGACTAACAGGAGATACCCTTTGATCTAGTACAATATGCTCCACATATTGGGCAAGTCATGGATTTGTTACAGCCCATCCAATCAAGAAAAAGCCTCATTCCACGTATATGGAATGAGCCTGCAAGTCTTAGTTTGCTTATCTGTATTTTAATGGATTTGCCAAATATATTTGAAGTTTTTGGAATGAGCAAACATATTAGTAATTTTCCAATAGTCCCTATGTCAGATGTGGGCTAGGACCAATGCTGGAAAATGTCTATTGAACAGTTGACTACATTTCACCTATTTGTTGAAGCACTAATTACTAACACATTTACCTACAGAAAATGAATGCTTGAATTATTTTATAGTGGAATAATGGGACAATGCAATAATTAGCAACATTTTCAAGTCACATTTTCTTATCATAATATTTAATGTAGGTGTTGTTTAAACTATATGGAACAAAATGAATCATTGGGTTGAGTTTCCCACTAGTTTGATGACAGTTTTTGTGACAAACTTTGAGTTAAATCAGTAGTAACATGATCTCTCATGTCTTAGAAGCTAATTGGGTTCTAAGACATGAGTTCACCACTCCTTTATTTAAGATAACTATATTATTATTATTATTATGATTATCTCCTTGCAATACGCCATGCTAACTGCCAGGTTAATAATAGTACATGTGAATGTATTGTCTGTACTTTGTACAGTATCCTTTTTATGTATAATACAGCCACCTAGTCCAAGGCCTACTGGTTATTTGAAGGGCTACCATATAATCCAGTATACTGTGTAATACTAGACACAAATGGCAGGGTTTATTTTAAGTTGTCTTTGTTAAAACATTGGACATGTGGTTGGTACAATGGATTGAATGTTCTCAGTATGTCATTTGGCTGGTCACTTGTCAGGTTACTTGTAGTAATGTTTCCGCTCGACCACAGGATTCCCGCAGGACAAATACCCTGTTTTGCACCAGAGGGAAATCCTTTCTTCCGAAATAAGCAAGCTTTGTAACGGGTCAGTGGAAACAAAACAAATAACAGCGGTGTGTCCCATTCCATACCTGGTCACATCATCTAGGCAGCTGGCAAATGTCTCTGTAGGTGAATATAATTATTCCATGTCCCAGTCTTTATTTTGTATGAGAATTCAGTCCACCATCGACTTGGTTCAGATATTATGTAATTTGATGTGTTAACATTCTCAAAATTTGCTCCATGTAAATCATTTGGACAGTGTAACGGCAAACCATAGCAACAGCACCAGCATATGCAAATTTGTTAGACCGATACAGTAACAGTGCTGCATCACAATAGCAGCTAAGTTAACTCTACAAAGCAATGTAGTTTTATGAATGGGTTCAAATACGCTCAAAAGTGTTGTCAGAGAGAATGGGAACAGAGAGGGATTCAACGGACGGCACTTCCGCATTAGATGTTTGGATGGAGGGAATTTCACCCTTTATACACACAAGAACAACCCAGCTTCTATGCACGTCCATGGGTACACTGATTTCACTACAATATTGCCCATTATATCTCTCTGGGCGCGTTTATTGGTATTTTTAGTATATTACATGAATTCTCAAGTACCTATAAGGAATCTGAGGCCACAACGGTATTCCTGCAGCAAACTGTTTTGGAATAAGTTTACTTTGTTTCAGGCCATGCATGGTAGATTTAGCTGTCTGGGCGCTGTGTATGTCAGCCTCCACAGCAAAATTAATTTAGTGAAACTCCCACTTATTAGAGTCCGGTTATTAGAGACTGGCATTCCGTTGTTGCTTCCATTGAAATGCATTACAATGCTCCATCTTCATTCTTATTCCAGCATCTTTGGTGTTGTGCCCTTCAAACGTCACACACAAACGCTGTTCTAAAGTACATGCGCAACACGGTGGCCCAGTGGATAGCACTGTGGTCTCACAGTAAGAAGGTCCCGGGTTTGAACCCCAGTCGTCCCAGCCTTTCTGTGTGTGGAGTTCTGTGTGTTCTCCCCGTGTCTGCGTGGGTTTCCTCCGGGTGCTCTGGTTTCCCCCACTATCTAAAAACATGTCAGGTTCACCCTCCAGCCAGTGCCATCTGACCAGTGATATTGGCTTCAATCAGGAGTTGGTTTGCACAGCGGCTGCCCACTGCTCCCTTGGGGGATGGGTTAAATACAGAGGATGAATTTCGCTAAATGTATTTGTATGTGACAATAAAAGCACCTTAAGTTGGTGTGAAATGGCTGGGCATGCTTGTCTTTAAGTGTAGCTGCACCCCAGCGCTGAGCCTGACTCCACCCACTACAACTTTGAAAAATGTGTTGAGTAGCTGAGTGAGGGGAGGGGCTATTAACATTAAAATTTGAATTTGATGATGTATGAGCGTACTAAGTGTACCGATGAAAACCAGCCAGGTTATTAGAGACCGGCATTGCGTTGTTGCTTCCATTTAAATGCATTACAAATCCTGGGGTGATTTGTAATGGACGCGCAGTTATGTTTTCAGCACATAAAATGCAGATTTGTATAAAAACGGGAATTTGGTAAATATTAACACCAGCATTGATTCGTCTCATGTCAAGTAAATTCAAGTCGTCAAATTGTATTTATATAGCCCTTAATCACATTGCTGTCTCAAAGGGCTGTACACCCTACTTAATACATCACTCTCATGTGCTTCAAATCCTGATTCGGAATAATTCAAATAATTTATTCATAGTCATACGGTCAATAATTTGCTTAACTACAATTTTTTCCTAAGATCTTAGACATGAAAAGGAGATTCGAGACGGCCGACCGGCCTATAATTATTAAGAATTTCAGGATCAAGGCTAGGCTAGTCAAAGCTATGGGTTTAATCACGGCTGCTTTAAAAGCTATAGGGACAATACCAGATGAGAGTGATGTATTAAGAATAGAGGGCCCTAAAAATGGAAATAACTCTTAAATATCATCACAGATCAGTCCTATTATATTTATTTATATGTATTTATTTATATTATTTTTATTTATATTCATTTACAGATTTAAAAAAAAGAAACCCATTTTAGGAAGCAGTTGCACTTTAATTTGGCCCGCTATGGGTGTTCTTCTGTTTTAATGTCCCCCCCCTTCCCCTCCACTCCACCCATGTGTCCGCAGAGCCAGTGGCTGTCCTGACCGGGAGTGAGGCATGGAGGATGGGAAGCCAGTCTGGGCGCCCCACCCCACCGACGGGTTCCAGCTGGGCATGATCATCGACATAGGAGCTGACACCCTCACCATAGAACCACTGAACCGCAAGAGCAAGGTGGGTCATGTGACACACACGCACACACACACACACACACAGCTTTCTGTGGAACTTAAAGGCTGTGCTGCGGGGTGTGTGAATTTAGATGGAAGAATGAAATGCTGTCTGGTTTATTACCCCGAAACACAGACCTCACAGACGCACACAAGCTCTTGTGTCACCGCTGCGCGCGTGATGAATATTCCAGGTAGAGCAACCTGTGCGTAAAACCCGGTGCGATGATGTGCGGGGGCATTAAAAAATAACCACGGCAGCAGGTGTGCTCGTAGTGTTGCCTGCGGGGCGAGCTGGTCATTAAGGGGAGAGGGCCACCTGTTGCGCCTGAGCCACACACGCACGCACACGTCCGCATCCCCAGAGCGCACTTTCACAAGGAGCTGCGGCAGGCGCTTCTGTTTCAATATGAAGCGTCCCCACGGGGACGGTCATTTATTACTCCACATCAGTGTTTTCCTTAAGTCATATTCTAACATAACACCTAACGTGCATCCCAGAGGAGAGATGCTCTCTAGAACACTCTAGGAGGAACACAAACAATGGGTACTTGTTTTAGTATTGCACTTTATTTGCATATGCAAATTAATATGTAAATATTTTTAAATTATGCAATTATTAACACATTTGAAAAAGTAAAATATAAATATATTTGTCTTTAACTATATTTGATAATTATTTAGAATTTAAGTTTATAGAATTTAAGCTTAATCATGATCAGTTTTCAAAACCAAAATCATCCCGTGACCCCCTTAAGGGAGTGTTAGAATGTTATGCCACTCTTCCAGAATCATCCAGAATTAAAGGTCAATTGAAATGTGCACCAGTCTGAATTACGCCTCACGTGATCTGTGTAACAGACGGCTCAGCATTAGCAGCTTTGTCGCTAGCCTGCGGCAAGGCAACCCAATCCTGTCCAATGAGGGATGAAAGCCTCCTTGAGCGCCTCATTAAAGCCTCATCATAGTGCATGACCCTTTGCCGGGCTATGCTGCTGCCAGTGCCCATGCATGTCTGGTCCTTTCTGTTTGCTGG
Organism: Amblyopsis rosae; assembly: GCA_025399935.1. Lineage (NCBI taxonomy): Eukaryota > Metazoa > Chordata > Actinopteri > Percopsiformes > Amblyopsidae > Amblyopsis > Amblyopsis rosae. Next base: position 16,374 of record JAODTR010011076.1, on the reverse strand, counting down.
ACATATTTCCCACGGCTGGTATTGTGGTGGAAATTGTCCTCTTAGAGTCGAGGTAGCAGACGCACCAAGCATATTCTGTTTATGATTACAGTTTGCTAGCCCACTGTACACTACCAGACATATAGCTTTGTCATGGGCACAATAACCCAAAGACGCATACAAGTATTACTAATGTGTAGAAGCTGTCATGTAGAACTAAAAGTCATACTAATAATAATATTTTAAAGGAGTCATTTCATGCTCCTTTTCACTTGCTGACACAGTTCCTTGACTTCTCAAAGCAATGTAGTTGACCAGCTTAAGTGAAAATATCACATAAATTATGTGGAATAGCACGATCACAATCACAACTCTCAAGTAACGGTCAGATTCCAGTGACTATTTCTTTAAATTTAACAAGCCACTGCCTACCCTGCCTCGACTTCCACGTATCTGTGTTGACGTGAGGCTACGACTGCTTTACTGCTAGTACTCAAACGCGTTTTGAACATAGTTTTATGGGTTTTGAACCACATATGGTTTAATTTCAGCAGTGTTTTCAAGGTGTTGCGCATTAATTCCACGTCGCCGTCCAGACTACAGTAAAGGATACGGGAGGCAGAATGTAGTTCGTTGTTGTTCGTGTCAACCACATAAACACAGCAGCAGCTAGTCACACAGCCCTGTGAAGGAACAGGGATGGTACGTTTTGATAACCAGCCATGTATGTACTTAGCACATTATTTCATGAATGAAGGTTCAATTATACCATAGCACAACATCACAGCCATCCTTGCCTGCTAAACAGCCATGTACCCATAAGCAACTATTAATTAATGAATGAAGGGTTAAATAGCACAAAATCGCAGCCGTTCATGTCACTACGGTACAGGGATATGATAGATAGGGGGCTAGCTGCTAGCAACAACACAAAGTGATATTCGGTTAAACAAGGAACGTTAAAGTTAAACAAAGACATGTTCTATCTTTGTTATTATCACGGACATAACGTTAAATGTTTTGTATGATATGACCGATCATTGACCCAGATAAAAGCATTATCACTCGCGGTACCAAAAACGGCAATCCGTTTTCGGCAGGGGATACAATTTCAGTACGACACGCAAGTGCGTCTTTATCAATAATCAATGTTTAAGTTAAGTAAATCAACACAAGCAATGTTGTTTTTTTCAAACAAAAAAACAACCAGGGAGTCTCCTGAAGGAGCCAACTTGAACTATTTGGCCTTTTTCCGACCCTCGTTATCCTTTTATTTCAGTTTCATTGTCAGTAATTGCCCAAGGTCTGTGCGTTTAGTTATTTTTAATAATATAGGTGCTTGCTTGATTAGCTCCCACAAGATCTGCACAGACTGTCATCTTACACTCCTTGCCTTCCTTTCAACATGTGAACGCTGCTTGCACACACGCACACGCACGCACACACATTCAGGTGCGCATATCCCGTTGCCGTGCCACCAAATAATTCATTAGACTGCCATGTCTCTCCTTGTTTCTCTCACAGCCGACTTGTTCCATTGAGTTTATTTCCATTATCTCGGACTCTTAAACAATTGACTGAGAATATATGTAACTAATTTAGCAAACGGTATTACTGTAATCTTTATACGAGATGAATGATTAATGCCTCCACGTTTTGCTAATCTGTTTGAGATAACGCTTTCCCTGTCGAATGAGTTTCAAAACATCAAAAAAGAAGACATTGAAATGAATGTTCTTAGTAATTAAGTTGTAAATGGAGACACTAAGCTTTGTGAGGGCGGTGTCGGCACGCTGTTGTACGTTGCGTGGTCGTTTTGTACAGCGGTCCACTTCACAAGAAATGTCTGAATAATAAGATGTTTTCATGCTGCAGACCTTCCTGGCTCCTATGAGCCAGGTTTTTCCCGCTGAAGATGATGTCAACAAGCATGTAGAAGACAACTGTAAGTGCTTCAGCCTGTTTTATTTTAATTTTATTATAATATATTTTTTTATAATGCTCCAGTAGTCATATAATTATTCATAAGGACTATTGTCAATTCATCCTCTCCCCCATTCTCGCTATTTTAGGTTCTCTTATGTACTTGAATGAAGCAACTCTCCTGAACAACGTCAGAGTGCGGTACAGTAAAGATCACATCTACGTACGTTCCCCACTGCACAGTGCACGCACACGACACGCGTCTAGCATGGCAGAGCCACAGCGCTAGTAGCCATGGAAACGATTTGCTTTCTCTGTGGCTCAAAGCCCAAGTGCTATCCAGTTGCACTGTCAGGAGGCAGAAGGGTAGAAGGAACTGTATCCCTTCTTCCCTGGGGCGGGGGGATGTCAGATGGTGAAGAGGAAAGGAAAACTAGGAAGGGGTATCTCCATCCCCAGTCACTATACTTAGGGAATGAATACTGTGCCAGCTGGCAGATGGAAACAGACAGGGCGGGACAGGTCTTGGTGTGTCGCACCTTTTAATAGACCCCTTGTTATTGTTGTTAGTTACTTTCCCTCTGTCTGCAGGAGACAGAGGGAATTTCTTTCTGCAAATTAGCAATCAAGTCGTACCAAGGGAAGCCTGACAGCTGTGTGAGCACCACTGAATTCAACATGTAGTGACTGAGAATAGAAATGTATCGCCAGACGAGGTTAACGAAGCTCCAGCCAATACTGTTGTTTGCTTGTAGTGAACACATTTAATGCCCCCGTCAAACGCTGTTTGGGTATCATTGCATTTATGCATTCATTTGTTTCTACCGATACCAGTGATTACCATGTGTGTTTTTTATTTATTGTTATTATTGTTATTATTGTTTTTCTTCCTCACAGACCTACGTGGCCAACATTTTAATAGCCGTGAACCCTTATTTTGACATACCTAAACTGTATGCTCCTGATTCAATCAAGTCGTACCAAGGGAAGTCTCTGGGAACTCAGCCTCCTCATGTGTACGCTATTGGTGAGAACACGGAGCTCTAATCATCACTGTTGGAGGAGATATAACTTGTACATTGTAACAGTAAAAATCTTATAGGAAATAGATCAAATAAATCTACTTGGCGTGATCACAGTAATTACAGGGGTTTCTACTATAAGTAAAGTAATGGTAGAGGAAACATACCATACTTTAAGTATGATACATTTTATTTTTAACTTAACATAACAGATCAGCTCTACTATATGTAGTGTAGCTTGACCTGATCAAATTAATGTAACATAGATAGATCCAACCTTTTCTCTCTCCAGCGGATAAAGCCTACAGGGACATGAAGGTTCTCAAGATGAGCCAGTCCATCATAGTGTCTGGTGAATCTGGCGCTGGGAAGACTGAAAACACCAAATTTGTCCTGAGGTATGACACCTTTTGTATGCCCACCAAACCTTCAATCTTAATTCAACTAGTCTCAAGTTGTAACTTTAGACGCTAGCAGTTATTCAACTATCACATTATAACTGTGCCAAAAGAATACACATTTTTTTTTATTGTTGTTCTTCTGAACTTGAAAGTATGACTTTTATAGTTAAACTTCTTCCCTTGTTCGTAGATATCTCACAACATCATACGGAACTGGCCAAGATATTGATGAAAGAATTGTGGAAGGTAACGAATGCAAATAAAATGTGTACTTATTCAAATGATTTGCAAATGAGCTAATAAGAATGACTACAGTAGGTTTATACATTTTAATGATCTTTATCACGTTACATTTCAAGCAAATCCCCTTCTTGAGGCTTTTGGGAATGCAAAGACCGTCCGGAATAATAACAGTAGTCGCTTTGGGAAGTTTGTGGAAATCCACTTCAGTGGGAAGGTAATATAACCATGATGTTATTTTGTTAAAAGAATGTCTAACTAAATAGAGCACAATAGTGCTGGGACTTTCATCAAACAATAATAATGAATGTGCAATGTATATATGTACAGTATGTTTTCTACAAGCGCAAGTCCCTAATTGATCTGTATTTATGTTAACAGAATGAAGTAGTGGGTGGGTTTGTGTCCCATTACCTGCTGGAGAAATCTCGGATCTGTATGCAGAGCAGCGAGGAGAGGAACTACCACATTTTCTACAGGCTGTGTGCTGGAGCCTCACAGGACATTAAGAAGAGGCTACATCTGGAATCCCCAGACAGTTTCAGGGTCAGTGTTGATCAGGTCGTCATGCACAGGACCGGTTTACAATTAAATGTGTAATGTATTATTATTTAAATACATTATAATCACTAGGTTTAGCTTCCCTTATTCTCTTTTCTGTTACTATTATTCTATTCTATTATTTGTTGCTGTTTGAGAAGTAATTCTTCAGAGGACCACTAGATGTCATGAGTTTGTTGTCATTGGGGTGAGGTTATACTGTACTGCAGGTTAGTAGATCAAAGTATGCTCAGTAACTCATTTGCTATTCTATGCCATGCAGATGTAATTATCAAGATAAGAGGAAAATTCCAGCGACAAATTTTTTTTTCTTTCCTTTATAATGACTTGCTCTACAAAAACATGGCAAATGATTATCCATTGCTAGCTGGTGTTATATTTGTTTATCACAATATTGTTATATAAAATCCCTAAGGTGATGGGGCAATTACCTTACACATGATTCCCATGGACTAAACTGAAGCACGATTGAAAGACAACAAAGTAATTCTTGGAGATGATTAACATTTTTCCTCAGTCCCCTTCCTACAGGTTTCCCCCACACGAATGGAGAAGAAAAAAATATATAAAGGAATCATAATATCATAAAATGATCAATCCTAAACATTTTTGCTTTCACAGTATCTGAATCGAGGGTGTACCAGATACTTTGCCAACAAGGACTCTGACAAGCAGATACTGCATGACCGCAAGAGTCAGGAGGTGATGTCATATTTTTGTTGGTGTTAAATGCTTACTGTTCTCAATGTTCTTCTTTATTTTCCTAGATTAGGTTTGCCAGGTGCCACATGAATGTGTAACATTTTCCTGTGACACATCAACAAATATCATAAAGTGACAGAAGTAGAACAGTGTAACAACAACATAAAGTAAGACAAATGCATTATTTAGTTTGTTATTTTTCTAGGATTTTAGGCACAGTGTGTGAGATGGGTAAATACTGAATACAAGAATGTCACGGTGAAAAGTGAATTTCAACTCAATAGGTTGTTAATCAGGCTTTTTTTATGCTGGGAAATTAGTTCAGGTCTGTGTGCTTGATGAATTATGTACGATTTGAAAAAGAAGTGGGTTTTTGTTGTGGTGTGCCGTGAGCCATTGAGAGATTTGTAATTACTATTGTGGTGGGCGCGTACTAGAACCAAGTTGACATTTTTCTCCCTCGGGCTTATTATCAATCCATTCAATTCACCTCTTTCTCTGACATGGAAAATAGCTGCTTACTGTATGCTAATGTCTTGAGACAGTTTCTTGTTTTTTTGTTTTTTTTTACAGGATTTACATTTTACTGGTCAAATGTTGGACCTTGCAATATAAAAAATATATATAATTACTTGTAATCCTGTTTTAAGATTTCTGAAATGAATGTGTCACTCTGATATTATAAAGATGCACATTCTCCCTCACCCTCACTCACTATTTGGGCCACGCTGCGTGGAATGCACATTGGGGTTTGAAAGGAGTGAGTCTTTAAAATGTACTGTGGTAATAATAGTGTATATCATTAATATTATATGATAGTACTAATCCATGGCATGTTCATATGTCTATCCTGCTGCACCATCTGTCATTCAGGACTATAAGGTGATAATTACTTACCACTAAAACCCTCTGCCCTACTCTGGTTTGTTGTTGTTGTGTTGTCTTGTATTATCCATAATGTAAACACTGAAACACTCAGGGTTTACATGCTGCTGGTGTGTTGTGTCTGCATGGGTCTGCTGCTGTGTTGTGGGTGTAGACCTGGGGGATTTATGTTTGGTCACCAGGGTGATGGCTCTGTTGTTACACCTTAAGGCTAAAAATGCCTTTCATTTAGTGTAGGTAACAGTAAATCCATTACAGTTACCAAGTAAAATGGTGGAACCAGATTGCAGGTATTTTGAAACATTTGATGATTACTTCTAGGAATACTGTCTAATATAAACGGGATGATTGCAGAAGGAAAATGCATAAAACAATTGGATGATCTCTTATTAACCTTTCATTAACGTCAATCGATAATTGAAATAAAATCCTATCTTAATCTGATCCCTTGAGCAACATAAACGATCACAAAAAGGGAAAGATTTGGCACGCCAATGCAGTAAATCTATTTGGATGCCATTTCAAAGAACAATGTTTGTGTGAAGTAATCTAAAAGTAATCAAATGGTGTTACAAAATTTTGGTAATCCAAAAATTGCATTACTGATTATAATTTTAGTTGGTAACTAGTAACTAACGGATTACATTTAAAAAGTAACCTACCCAAGCCTAATTATAACTAACACACACACACACACACACACACACACACCCAGAGGGAGTTTGATGACATTCTCTGCTCAGAATGCAATTACTCTCCACTATAGTTTTACATAGGAAATGGTTGTTTACTGCTATATTACTGTTTAAAATATTGTATATAGCCTATTACTTTAATTTATTATAATGCATTGGCTTCTAACTGACAAATCCATAGATTTAACTTGTTCAAATCATCCATTGACATGTTACACCGTTTTTCAGATTGAATCAGAGCAACCTCTGTGCCGGCAGCGTAATTCCACTGCAAGGCTATTCGTAGCAGAGCAGTAGTAGCATTAATGGTATTATGGTGTGTTTGGTGGTGGTTGTCATGGCTATTTCAACAAAAGGGTGCATTGTTAATCCTAGGAAAGGTAAATTATTCAATATACTGTATTTTATATATTATATATATATTTTGTATATTATGCCTGCTTCATCATTGTAGGGCTGTTGGTGTGCTGCTGAATAATAATGTTGTAATTTGATTAATTTGTCTTTAAGAACGCTGGAGATGTGCTTATAGTTGTTCAAGAAGTAACTCATTGAGCATGGACAAAAGCATAAAATCAATTAATCAACTAAGAAAATAGACCAAAACAACCAATTAGGCTACTAATCGACTGTACGAGTTTCTGTCTTTGCCAGTTAATATTTCCATCAGACTCAATAGCCATTTAAATCACTTTCCAAATGATCAGATGTTTTCTGTGTGACGCGCGGTAGATTGCATCTCACTTAAGTGAGCAGTGATCGAAGTGAAATAACAACGTGCGACTGATCGACTTTCCCCTCATGTCCCATGTGCCCCCTCCCCCCCCACCAGCATGTAAAGGACGGTGCCTTGAAGGACCCTCTCTTGGACGACCAGGGGGATTTTAACAGGATGTGTGTGGCCATGAAGAAGATCGGCCTGGACGACGCAGAGAAGCTCGACCTCTTCAGAGTAGTGGCTGGGGTGTTGCACCTGGGAAACATCGACTTTGAAGAAACTGGAAGCACCTCAGGTAGGACAGAGTGTCGTGGGCAGGAAGGCTGGTGGTCCGTTTGACTCCCAGCCGGAAGGAAGGTCGTGGGTTCAAGCCCCCCGTGTTGGCCTAACTGTAGGCGTCTTTTAGCACAAAGCCTTAAGGCCCAGTCATGCTTCTGCGTCGAGCTTACGTCTACGAAGCCTACGGCGTCAAAAGACTGCCTGAAAAACAAGGAAATGCAATAGAGAAACCCACGTCTTGGCTCCCGGTAGAACACTAATAGATTGTAAAGTGTTTTGAAATAAACATATACAAATATTTATTTCCAGCAAATCTTAGTTAAACCAACATGTGTCATGTGAAGCAATCTTCCGACACAAAATAATATTTATAAAATACAGCTTTTCGCTGCCCGTACAAGGAAATCCCAGGAAAATCCCTGTCTTGTCATGTGCAGTTGTTTAGTCTTGGTTAATAATGCTCAAGCAGGACATTTACTGTAAAAACGTTTCTTTCAAGAGAATCTAATAATTATACCAGGGTTGTCAAATGGAAACAGTCTGTGCATGCATTCCTCACAGTCCTCTGGCATATGGGCTTGCAGTTGCATCCATGAGACTCCTGCGTCAGACGGACGGTAGTAGTTACATTCTTGGAGAGGTGCACGTCAGCCTATGCCGTAGTTACGCGGTAGCCTGACGCGTCGGTTACGCACTAGCCGTAGCTACGCTGTAGCCTGACCCTGCATTCACACCGCCGACGTGTTCAGCTCACAAAGAGGCACGTTCTAATTCATTTCAAACGGACGCCAGCGTTTCTCGGCGACAGTGGGCGGAGCTACAGCTAATAACAGTATTTATATACACATTTCCCACCAAAATGTCATTTGTTTTTTGAGGGAATGCACACTATTTGTGCGTTTTGATTTGACACATTTTACTGTATACCTCACGCCTATCTGTAGCTACGCCGTAGCTTTGACGCAGAAGCATAAATGGCCTACCCGTGTGCTACTTAAAGGTAGAGTATGATACTTAAAGGTGTAGTCAGCGATTTTAAGATGATGCATTTTTTTGTCAGATTCAGCTAATATCTCTTCAAGGTCCGCTAGCTTTCTGTTCTGTGTGTGTGCTGAGAAGATAATCTGGTGTTTCTACACAGCCCTGGCCTTGTAAATGGGAACACAAACAAAGTGGTGCAGACCACACCAATGTCATTTGAAGGAAGACCGCTTTAAATGGTTTTAATAATGTCAGCCAAACAGAGCTTTGTGTGTGTCTGTCTCTGTGTGTGTGTGCCAGGTGGCTGTGTTCTTATGAACCAGTCAAGCCAGACTCTGGAGTACTGTGCTGATCTGCTGGGCCTGGACCAGGATGACCTGAGGGTCAGTCTCACCACCAGAGTCATGCTCACTACAGCAGGGGGCGCCAAAGGAACAGTCATCAAGTAAGAACAGGCAACTGCTCTTAAGCGCCCATGTCTATCTTCAGCCACCTTTGGGCTTTTAACATTCTGCATGAATGTCCATCGTTGGTTTAGACATCAGTTATCAACTAGGTACAGTGGTTGAATCACTGGCATGTCAGGCACTGACATGGCAATTGGGAAAGATCTCACAGCACTGCCCTGATCAGAGGCCATATTGCTGGGGGGGGGGGGGGTCTTTTGTCACACAAGTGGGCAAAAGCCTGTTCCGTTATAGACGGTGATGGGTCACATTATGTCGTCTGCTCTGTGACTTCCTCTTTTGAAGTGGGCATCACGGATCTACTTCCCACGTCAAGACACACTTGCGTGCGCGTGTGTGTCTGTGCGTGTGGAACGGGAACCCCGCTGGCAAGGGATATGGTGCTGTATGGGTGCTGCGCCCCTTTCCCCCTCCCTCGGCACCTTGACAGCGATGCTGTGTGTGAGTGATGAGGCCAGGTTTGGCAGATGAATATTTAAACAGGGCCAGATGCCATCCTGTCCTGGAAGTGTTTTCTCCGCATACATAATGCAAACTTTATCTGAAGAGACCTGGCGGGGGGTGTAGGGGGCAACAGCCCAGCGTGGGCTCTCTAGCCTTGAGAGCAGGTGGGCGGGTTATGTCATTAAGCTGCGATCAGACATGCCACCCCCCCCAACACACATATACACACCCATGCACCCTTGGGAGTGTTGTAAGTAAGGCGGAGGGTGGGTGGGGGTCTGTACAGGAGACATCCCAGCCTAATCAGGCAGTTGGGAGACTTGGGAGTGCCCCTTGTGGCATCTCAGTCTTACTGCATTTAACTTGTAGCAGATGAAACGCCAGCTGGCTCTCCTGAGACTCCGAGATTGTGTTATGAATGAAGGAGTTTGGAGAAAGAGATGGAGTAGATGAGATGAAAAAATATTCCCCCACATCATAGAAACAAAGGAGTTGAATTTTAAATCCATTTCAGTTCGTCCTCGTTGGACTGGCTCGGTTGAACTCTGTAGCCCGGCGGAGATCTATTTTGTCCTTCACAGTCAGGCCCCTCTAAATAATTGAAGCAAAATGGTGTTAAAGTGCCATTAGAGAGTCGACCAGGGTTCAGGGTTCATGTTTAGTTCTCGTGCCTCGTCTTTTGCCTGCGAGCACTTCATTTGACGCTTGTCCCCGAGCTAAGTTATGAAGACCGGGAGATCCAGATTGGTTAACACTATGCGGCAGAATGTGACCCTTAAAAGTTGATTGTAAAAAGAGGAAAGATGTAATAATAAGAGAGTTAGCGTGTCCTAGTTTTGTGCTGACTCTCTGCCCCACTTTGTACGTCCCTCCAGGGTGCCTCTAAAGGTGGAACAAGCAAACAATGCCCGTGATGCCCTGGCCAAGGCAGTGTACAGCCGCCTCTTCGATCATGTGGTCAAACGTGTCAACGAGTGCTTCCCCTTCGAGACATCGTCCAACTTCATCGGGGTGCTCGACATAGCTGGTTTCGGTAATAACCTTCCATTAAAGCAGTGTTTATCAGGCCAAGCAACAAACACCTCCGGTCTTAGGCTGTGTGTCAAAAGTGAATCTACTTTTATCTCGGCGTATTATCACTCAAATAAGTAAATGCACGTCAAGCTGGTCTCCCATAACTCCCTGCGTTCATAAATCATAGTGCTGCGCTGCAGTAGCGGAAAAGTCGGCCATGTTTAGGTGCTAAACCAAAACCAATTGTTGTTATTTTTTATTCCACGGTACTGAATTAAAGTGGCACTTTAGTATACTCATTTAGTACACTCCGGTGAGAAACATTCCCATAAAAACCTTCGCACACACTTTCTTATAGAGACCACACATTTCCTCTGGCTGACTTAATTAACCCAGGTTTTATAATTTGTTGTTTTCAGAAATGGTTTATGAATTATGCTGCCCCCCCCCCCCCCCTTCCTCTCCCTATTATTTTTCTCTCCTCAGAGTATTTTGAGCACAACAGCTTTGAGCAGTTCTGTATCAATTACTGCAATGAGAAACTGCAGCAGTTCTTCAATGAACGTATTCTGAAGGAGGTGGGTGAAGTGGCATGCGTGATGAGCTGATTTGACATGCTATGTTTCTGTAGCCTTGGAAACCCGCTGTGAGGGATGTCGCTCAGAAAGCTAACGCACTTGCTCTATTTCATGTGCGAGGTGTTGGTGGTGGCTGTCCAGAATGTCTCGCTCTTTCTCTCACGTTATCATTACCCCCCTCTCTCTCTCTCTTTTTCTCTCTCTCATTAGAATGATAATTTCTCAAGGGAAATGATGAGCACTTCTGTGATCTTTCGCTTTATACGTTTCCAGGGTCCCCAATTAAACCTCCACAAGTCTAATATCACCCAGTTTCTCTGTGTCAGTATCAACGTGTTCCTTGCTTAAAGTGGAACAGAGATCTTTCTTTAAGGTGTTTAACGTCACAAAGAGAACTCAAAACGCAGAATTTTATGCTGAGGCCAAAGAGACGCGCCTCGACTTCTTTACGGATTTGTGGTTGAAAGCAGCACACCAGAAACATTGTTTCAATTCTCACGAACGAGTTCTGAGCGGCAGGCACTCCTCTCGACTTCTCCGCTCTACAGCTCAACCCTGGCGATCCAAGTGATCCATAAGTCGCTGGTTCGAACCCCGCTGAGCCCGCGCCAAGTGTCGAGGTGTCCCTGAGCAAGACACCTAACCCTAACTGCTCCCGATGGTCAGATGGCACGTTGCATGGCTGCCATCACCATCGGTGTGTGAGTGTGTGTGTGAATGAGTGGCCGGGAAGAGCGCTATACAAAATGCACTCCATTTGCCATTTACAGCTCTGCTAAGTGCTGTCCACCCTTCAGACACATTCACAATAGTATTGTAAACATAAACATTGGGCCGTGGTATATCTTATCCTAGTAAAATCGAAGATGATTGTTGACTATGTTTGTGTACAGGAGCAAGAGCTCTATCAAAAGGAAGGACTAGGAGTGAATGAGGTGCATTATGTTGACAACCAGGATTGCATCGGTAAGTGTATCTGCTGCAACGACACGCTCACACTGTTTTGAATGATTGCACGTATGTGCCAGTGGAAGCCATGTGCAAAGCAACCCGCATCGCCAGAATAGGGATCTTTAATTTACTACTTATCCGGGTGCACACCGAGAGGTTCCAAGATGTCACTTGAACGTCTATGACTATAAATGTGTGGTGCTCACGCTCTAATAATAGAAGGTGAGTAAATGTCTTGTCTGTGTGGCACTGACAAGAGAGCTGGCCGGAGATGGTGTCTCAATGCGGGCAGGCGCACGCGAAGACGCGATTTGTGCGCAGACACACACACGCGCAGTGTGCTTGTTTTGTCTGCAATCTAAAATGTTCTGACATTTAAATAGGGACAACAAATTTTTTTACCGTGGCTGTGTGTGTCTCTGCCTTTGAGGAGCCATAGAAGCTTGGGTTTGACTGACAGAGATAAGACCATCCTTAGAGCCCACCCCCCCAAACACCCACCGAACACCACAAACGTTCTGAAAATGAAGGAAGTATAGTGTCAGATTAAACCTCCTCCCCCGTCTCTACACAATGACATTTATTTGGGGGCCATTTCTCCTGCTCGAGGCAATATGGCTTTGAGCAGTGAAGGTACACCTGTCGGAGTGAGAAATGCAGCTTCTCATTATCCAGGAAGCTGACATTTCTGTGTGCCTATAGGGAGCCGGCGTAATGCACATTTGTGGGTTTTATGAGCCCCTTTTGTCCGTCGCGAAAGGGGAAGAAACGATGCCCTCTTGTTTATGTTGTCTCACACCCCGAACACATTTTGGGAATGATTGGGATGAAGCACTCGGCGGAGCAAGGTAAAGCTCTTTGATTTGTATTTCAAAGGCTGGGATTATTCAGGTGTGGGGTTAACTGACACCCATGAATAACACTTATGACTTGCAAATGACCATTTGGGCTGGCCATTAATTCACTCATCAATCTTGGGTATTTATGCACAGGTGCTTGTTCATGCAAATATTTCCAGGGTCCTTAGCTCTCAAATCATATTTCCAACACAGTGCAGCTCATGAATTATTCAGAAATATATCAAAATGAGCATCCTGATAAACACCAATTGTTCTTTCGATGTCCATGTGTAGACGAACTGTTCTGTGGAAATTTCCAACCTAGATTTGAAAGAAAATAAGTAAATGGCAATGTTTTGGGGATTTCCAAACCTTGTGGCATAATTTCTATTACAGTTCAGTAGCTACAGTTGTTATCGCTGTGAACAGATATCTGCATGTGAATGCAGAATATGTAGGCTGCAGCACAAGATTTTGGTAGCGGAATCATCCTGGTTTCTGCTCGTAGTCCAAGTACAGTAGCACTGACCAATCACATTTGAGCAAGCTTTGGTTTAATGCAGGTAAGCAGTTCAGGTGGAGAGCAAAAGAGGCAGAACACATTTTCCCATTGATTAGATTTTTCTAAAAATGCATCTGCATTATTATTCATATATGTTTGAATATATGAAAGATATGATAAGATATGACATTTGTCAAACGTAAGTAAACAATTACCCATGTACGGAAAACGAATAATTGACCCGGATATCTGCTGGCTACACCAGGACTGGCAAAATGCTGGCCAATGGTTATCAGATCAGACCGATAGCAGATTGTTTCCAAAACTGGCCCAGTTCTAATGCAGTCAGCGTAGATAAACACTGCAAATGTTGAAAAAGTTTCAAATGTATTTGTGATTCATAATTAATAACATGCCACCACTAACATATAAACTTGTTTCTAGATCTAGTGGAAGCCAAGCTTGTAGGTATCCTGGACATTTTGGATGAAGAGAACCGACTACCTCAACCTAGCGACCAGCACTTTACCTTGGAAGTCCATAGCAAGCACAAAGACCACTTCAGACTGACAGTAAGCAACCTCAGTAGCCCTCTGTCTCTTTTTAGCTCTTCTCTTTTTCCTTCAGTGTGTCATACCCCTCACTACGGCGCTCTATCTCCTTCCATTATTCTCCTAAATTGTATGTTTACCTTTCTCTACTTGTCCCTGGTTGTCAGGGTTTCTTTGGGTGAGGTCTGGGGAGTTCTACTGCAGCGTTGTCATTGGGAGAATTGTTTCGTTTCTCGTATATAACAGAATATATGCCCACTGGCCCTGACTTCTTGTCATGATTTTTCCTCTCTCTACAAGTCTGAGCTGGAAATCATTTAAGAAATCGTTGTGTTGCCATTACTTACTGTCCACAAAATTAGAGCTGGCTGGCTGTGGCTGCATTCTATTGCAGAGAGATTAATTATCCTCTTTAACTATTCTTTATATTTAACCCTTCAAAAATATCTGCTAAAACTGTGCCCGAACATTCTAAGCTCTGATATCTGTAATATAGTTTTTTGCTAATCTGCTGTGGTGTTCCCTGCTGAGTCATATGATGGAGCTCATATTTGCCGGCTGCTGAGTTTTATTCAAATTTTCTATTTTAGAGGATAATCTTAATAATGGCTTTCTGGGGTGCTTAAAGATGATTAATGTGTCTCTTTTTATTGCTGCTGCAGGAACTAATTTATGTGTTCTAGCTACTCTGTACGGGCTGGAACAACTTAAGGCTGCTTCACTAATGACAGACAATTATTATGAGTATTTAATAACTACAAATTTGACTGAATTTTCAATCATGTGTTTTGAAATATTATTTCAATACAGAGTGTAAATTATATTTTACCTAAGTTTCAATAAAGTTTACCCACGTATTCGAATGTCTCGAAATTGTGTCCATGGTAAATGTTTGATTAAAGTGTGTATGTGCATGTACAACAACGTACATTAAAAATGTTTTCTGTCACTCAGGTTCCCAGGAAATCAAAGTTGGCTATTCACAGGAATGTCCGTGAGGATGAAGGCTTTATAGTTAGGCACTTTGCAGGAGCAGTGTGCTATGAGACGGTAATTAACTTGCGTCTTATTGATATATCATTGTTTAATTTAATGTGCATCATGGCGACTCATGAGTGCTTTTGAAATATGTGGGGGTTTTCAGAGCTAGATTGACAGAAAACCGTCGCACAATACTTCACCATGTGTCTTCCTGGTTAAATAAAGGTTTAATAAATAAATAAATAGCTAATACATTTTAGCTGCTGTGCATGGTGTACAAATACAGAAGCTTTCTTTGAATGAGTGTATCGCTAGTGTATTCAGTAGTTTAACTTTTTTTCTTTTGCACTGCGTTTGTTTCCAGTCAGTCATTGTATGTCGTGTGTGTGTCCACAGAGCCGATTTGTGGAGAAGAATAACGATGCTCTACACATGTCTTTGGAGAGCCTGGTGTGTGAGTCCAAGGACAAGTTTGTTCGAGAGCTGTTTGAACATTCCAACAATGCCAAGGATTCCAAACAGAAAGCTGGCAAACTCAGTTTCATCAGTGTTGGCAACAAGTTCAAGGTGAGAATGAGCTGTTGAGGAATTGTCCATGCTCATTTTATCTAAATTCATTGTGTTCATAACATGTCTTGAACAAGAACGACGTTTGTTGTTAAGAAAAATACACGTGAAAAAGAACCATCTTCACAGACACGTGAGGTTGTACGTTAAATTATCGTGAAACGACCTAGCTGTAAATATTACAACATAATGATTTGCTGTTTTAACACCTACATCTTTACAGGTTGTATGACTTTATACTATGACGTAGACCCCTTTTCCCTTTTTTGTGCAATCTTTTCCAACTTTAATCTGGGATCTATTTCTTTTCTGCTGTTCTCTATCTCTCCTTTTCCCTTACCCTCGTTTCTCCTCTTAGACGTCTGCCAGTCTTTCACTATTTTCCCTGAGAAACCCTGGGGTGGATAAAGTCAGCTGGAGGTATACTTGTAATAGAGAGAAGATGGGGAGAGAGAGGGGAGAGGGGCAGGGGATGAGGAGGAAGAGGAGGAGGTTTGGGACACTGGGGCTAAATCATTGCCTCAAACCTTTTGTCCAGGCAGTGTGAGACTTCGTCTGTGTGTCTATGTGTGATTTACTTGCTTTTATATGTCAGACCATACCTACATCCCTGACCAACTGTCAACATATTGGCCATGTTGGATTCAAATCTGATCACACACGTATACTACTCCCATCACGGCAGTGAGTCATTTAAAGCCATTTGTAAGCACATATAGCATTGACACATTTGTAGCCAAAAATAAGTCTATGGTGGAGGTGACGGCCAAATGTATTACAATGCTCCCATGTAATGGGACATGTGCTTCAGAGACTTATAATACGAGAACCACAAGCTGCTCTTGTGTTTTGTGAATTGATTGAATTCATCTTTCTTTGCCACATTCACCCTATCTTATTGTGTGTGTATTGTATGATTTCAGTTGTTTTGCAATACAGATGCTTGCATGAGTGTTATGCATGAACTACTGTATGTATTTACTCGTTCACTGACAGTGATGTGTGAAACACACCTTGTTGGATACATTTAGGTTTATTCTCTTTGAACATCTTTGGGGTGGGGGGTGGGGGGGGGGGGGGGGGGGGTTGCCTTG
>JAODTR010011066.1:0-25000 GCA_025399935.1 Amblyopsis rosae | reverse complement strand
TAAATACAGTTAGAGTGAATAGAGCCATATTACTTACCAGCATGTGTGTGTGTGTATGTGAGTGTGTTTGCAGCTGTCCTGTATATGAATACATGTGCAGGTGTGTGTGTGTGTGTGTGTTTGTGGCTGTCCTGTATATGCATACATGTGCAGGTGTGTGTGTTTGCATGGCAGGGGACATGCCCCCTAGCCTTAATGCCTGTGCCTGGTGGGGAGCTCCTGTTAGTGAGCCAAGTGACCATGCAGGCCGAGAACAAACGTCCCCTTTAAGAGAATGCAAACCCTGCTCACTTACTGGGAGAGTCCCTCAAGTATTGGGGTCAGAGAGAACCGCATTGGCTTAGCCAGCCAGACAGTACTGGAGGCTTATGCAGGAGCTGAAGCAGCCTAATGTACACTGTACATTGTGTACACATTATTGTGTGCGTGGTATTAGGCTACAGCATTGTATGCACACTAAGACACCTTATATAATTTGCTGGCGACATACAGTATGCATCATGACTATGCTATTTGTTGTTTCTTACTGGAACACCTTACTGGTCACGCACAAGTCTGTCAGCGACTATTAGAGCACCTGAGTTCAGTGAACAGGACTCTGTGAATGTATTTGTAAGACACTTCATTAATTATGTCTTGACCAGACAGTGGCAGTTTCGTTTCTCTAGCAAAGAGCATATCCACTGTCTGTATTCGCATGGCCACCTGGTATCTCTCTCTCTCTCTCTCTCTCTCTCTCTCTCTAGCCATCTCTCCTCATCTCTGCTCCCACTCTAAACATTTGGCTAGTTTTGGCAGATTTGTTGATTTTTGTCCCCTCGTATTTTTCCCTCTTGTTTCTGTAAAACTGATACATGCTCTTTCAATTAGACACCCCCCTTCCCACTGCCTGACCAACCCCTTTCCACCGGTCACAGCTCTGGTGTGGGAGTGTGGGTGAGTAGAGTAAGTGGGTTGTATATTTTATTAGCGGAGTAAAAACACACACTACCTCGACCAGTTCTGGGTGAGCCCTCTGCTGTCAAGACTTTTTTTTCTTAAGGAGCACAGCTCGGGGTTAGCATGTAAGACTAGCTCGTACTGTGCTAGCACAAAGCACACACTTAGCATGTTGAGTTTATTGTGTTAATATTGTATGAAGGCAGGGATTAGTATAGTGATTTATCGTGAAGTTTAGGATTAGCACGCTAATATTACATTCGGGATTAGCATGGGGAAAAAAAAGAATCGTAGTGTTTTTAAAAAGACTGCCGTGACTCCATGGCTAAATTCTTGTGCCTATCCAAGCAATAGCAGAGTGATTGCTCAAATACAGACTAAATAAAATGTTAATTGTGGACAATTTGGCTGGTGGCAGCTGTTAGCTGCTAAACATTAGATTTTGCGTCAGGCGGGTATAACTCAATTAAAGCTTGTAAACATGTCTGGCGATTTAGGGTTGAAAGCGCCTTAGATTTACCAAACCATGCACGAAGCCAGAATGTGTTTTATGTTGGAAATGGACATTTCCCCTACCTTCTCAGTAGTAAATAACACTGTCATCCATGGCCATAAATAACAGTGTCACTCAACCATGCCTCATTCTCATGTCCTCTGCACGCTCTCACCACAGAGCTCCACGGGTGCTCCTCACCCAGTGCCCCCGGGCCTCTACAGCACCTCCACACACTCACCATCAAGGAATGGCCATAAAGGGCCAATGGAATGTTTCTGGAGCACTGCACACTTAGGCAGTGGAGAGTCATGAGCCCATACGAGAAGACCTTCATAATGGGAACCAGTATACACTGTATGAGGCTCTCCATGTTCTTCCATGTCGCTTTACATCCAGCGTGTATACGGGCATGAAAGCCCACATTGTACGTCCCTAAATATGCAGTAAGTCCAGCGCCACACCTAGACAACAACAGCGTAGGCACGCACACATACACACACACACACACACACACACACACAACATTGATGGCTCCCCCGGGCATCACGTGGATGCATCTGTTTCTGTCCCGCTGACTCTCCACACTCATAATTTTAAGTAAGTCATAACACAAATTATAAACACAGATCCCTCAGCCGTGACGCCCAGGAATAACAACACGGAGCGCGCGGTGCTGATTTAAGGCGGACTGGGACTCTTAAATCTTTACCTTAGCTCTTTTTCCTCCCTCACCTCCACCGCTACACCACCCCCCCCCCCCCCCTCCACGCGGTACAGGTGGACGTCTCTGTTGTCAAACACATAATTTCCGCGTCTCTATTAGCTTGCCATCTACCCTTTCCACATGCCCCCTCATTTTTCTTCCCTCTTCATGAGCCGTTGGCTTGGCTTTGTGTTTATTCGCTCTACCTTGGCCAACATTCCTCTGTGTGTGTGTGTGTGTGTGTGTGCGTGCACGCATACTCTTGACCCCATCCAGTCTGATGTGCCACAGCTGTGACATCACAGCCCTCTGACAGCAGCCCCGCCTCCAAGACGTCGCCAGGCGTGCTGAGGTCTTCCCTCATTTCTCCTCCCCCACTTTAGTGTCATCCTCCCGAATGATCTCCTACCGCCTCTCGACACCCGTTCTTATCTGTCTTTCTGTCTCCCCGCCCCCACCCTCTTGGCCTTTTCCTCCCATTCCTTTCCCCCAGTGTCCCCTCCATCTCATGGTCATGTACGCTAGCCATCCATCTCCCAACTCTGCAGCTCCGAATGTCTCAGTATGTCTCGGGAACCACAAAGGTTCAATTGGAATCACATGCTGCAGAGAGCAGAGAATTTCACCCCTTATAAATAAGACGTCAGTCCAACCGTATGCTACGCAACTTGATGGGCCATACGCCCCCTTTTCTCACAGTCTGGAAATAACTATGTAAACATGAAGAAGTGAGATAATGTATGTGGGTTTTATTCATTCCATTCTTATGTGTGGATGAATGGGATAGTCCCAGCGGCTAGTGTTCTCCATTAACATATGCATCTACAGTACAGATGGTAACGGAGAGGATATTCCTTCTTTGATTTCTGAAAGTAGTCTGGTAGATTCATGTGCATCACTAGAGCGTTCTACATCTGATGCCAAATGGCTGCTCAAATTGGATGTGATTAAATACTCCTGTGTTTCTCCTCCAAAGATGTTAGTAATTCTGATCTGAGATTAAACCAGGCACACACACACACTGATTGAGGATGTGGGAAGCATTTACAAGCTGGCTAATCACAATATTGCCCATTTTATGGTTTTGGGAAGACATCTCTCAGCACTGCATTTTTCCCAATGCCACTCAGGGATGGCATAGAGGGAGGCTTCAACAAAGACACACAGTGCACTAATAGGCACCGTTAATTTCATGACTGGAGGTGGTTTAACGAGGTTTGAAGGATGAAAGCCATTTCGGATGGGACAGTAATTCAGTATTTTAAATATATATATATATATATATATATATATATATATATAAATACATGTATTTATATATATATATATAAATACATGTATTTTTTTTCTCAGTTAACTGTATCAAAACATACAGGCAAGATATATTTGATATAGGTTTGCCATTAGGAGACATC
The DNA here is from genome assembly GCA_025399935.1 of Amblyopsis rosae. Lineage (NCBI taxonomy): Eukaryota > Metazoa > Chordata > Actinopteri > Percopsiformes > Amblyopsidae > Amblyopsis > Amblyopsis rosae. Next base: position 21,447 of record JAODTR010011066.1, on the reverse strand, counting down.
ATTCATTACACAAATAAGTGAAGGTGGCAGAAACCAGATGCAGGTTCAAGTATATCAAACTAATATATTTAATTTAAACACATATACCACTCACCAGTACAGCAACAATAACCAACAAGGACAGGGAGAAACAGAGGGCTACATATACTAAGGCTAATTAGGGAAATGGGAACCATGTGTGTGAAATGACAAGACAAAGGCCCAACCTCAGTGTCCGCCCTAAGCCCTCAAGCCCTGAACCCTCACAGACTTTAGTTACGTCAAGTGATCGAGTGTCCGACGCAAGGGCTCAAAATGCTATAAATAGTCATAGGAGGACAGCACAATGCGATATATGACAATGGCAAAACATGTTTAGAGTCTCTAACCGCTCATTTAGTGTCCAAGTATTTCCCTTACAGACTAGATCATCGTTTTTTGCAATAATCAATGTATTATTTTTGTCAAAACAGCATAATTAAGCAAAAATGCACATACATGTTTGATGAATAATATAATCAAAGTGTACAAAATAATAAACTTTGCACAGCATTCCTATAACTTCATCACTGGCGCGTTCTCATAAAGTCTGTGAGGGCATATTGGGCTGTCACAGGTAAAGTGATTGAGTGTTCTCAACTTCTCACACAGTTTTCAAGCCATGTACGCTCCCTTACTGTAAGGGCACAATTACCCACAGTTCATTCGTTGTGACGTTTTACAGAGGGCCGGTGTTATGTCCTCACTGGTTTGCATGCAAACTGGTTTCTTTCTGGTATGCTCTCGTTTTTTCTAAACCACCGCACACCTCTGCAGCACAATATTTGTGTTCTATCATTACTACATTTGCAAATAGGCATATTGATGGGTATTACATTACAGCCTTCTACAACTCATATAACTATTTTTAAAGAAGTTTCGAGTTTGATTCAAGTCGGATTCGGTATTATGATTTCTGGAGAGAGAAAATAAATATTTATAATCACTAAGCCATGGGAGAGCACTGTAGCCTGTATCATTTGTCTATTCTAATATAAAGCATGTACATCATAATTTCTGTAACATTTTTGGTTGTTTTAAAACTACTGGTTAGTGGTTACATTTTCAGCAAGGATGCCACAAAACGTTTATCCAAACAATTTCTAAGGTTTCCCATAGCAAGATTGCAATGAAACTTCTGCAGACACGGACGATCGATCGCTGTTTATGCCCCGCAGAAGTAGTCTATGGGTTTTGAGACAGTCCTAAACCCTCACGGATTTTAAAAAGACTGCCGTGACTCCATGGCTAAATTCTTGTGCCTATCCAAGCAATAGCAGAGTGATTGCTCAAATACAGACTAAATCAAAGTGTGAGTCTGTGAGGGTGGACATTGAGATTGGGCCAAAGGCTGAGTCCAGGATGAGTTCAAGTGAATGGGGAAAACCGGGATGTATGGCAGGACGGTGATACCTGCAATGCATCAAACCCTGGCAGAGTGTAAAAATACAGTACCATATAATGCTTTTCTGTGTTATTAGAACCATTGCATGCTCTACATCTACGATGTATGCAGGAAATAAATATTTTCAACATACATGGTTGTTGAGATGTAGTAGTATTTGTTGTTGTAGCATTAAGGTATTTATCATTCCATCATTTATCATTTATTTTTTTTATTGATTTAGATGAATGCCATGTTGCCCTCATTAGAAATCTCTGAGGTGGCCTGGCAGAGATGGATCGGTTTCAGCATATTATGTTTCTGAAGATAAGATAAACCTCTCCTATTTGACTAAACCTGGCGGGTTGTGCTCCCTTAACCTTTGACCCCAGTCATTCCTTCCACCTAATTGGCACTTAACATATCACACAGACACTTTAAAATGTTTCCTCCCCATTTTCCATTTTGAAAATCAATGGGCATGTTTCCCTCTTAACAGCTTTGTGCACTATTTCCTCTTTGTATTTACAGGAAAGTATTGGCCTGCACTGAGAAATATCCCTAAACTGTTTAGTATGCAATTCATCCTTTAGAAGACAAGAATATCTATGGGTATTAGGCTATTGGGATTTGGCCTGGTGTTGTAGTTTACACATCTTTTGCTGTGATGTAAAGATAGCCACCTTGCTTGTTGGGCAGGACAGTTACTCCTTGACCCACTATTTATGAGCAGGGACAAAACACGACACATTCCATGTCCATATAAAACTGCTTACATCACCCTTACTCTAATATAGACATAATTGAATTATTGTGCCCAATGCCCTAAAATGCCCAATGCCCTAAAATGCAATAAATATCACTGCGTTTAATTGTTTTTGAGGTTTGACGGCACCAGTCTGGGACAGAATAATTAGTCTCCATGCTGTTTGAACTGTGGAGAACAGCTGCAGGGAACCTATTTTGCAGAACAGTTACTTACAGTATATTTATTTGGTGTATTGTGAACCAAAGCAAATGCAGAAAAAGACAGCCACTTGCTTGCACTCTAATGCATTTGTCCTGGTATAGGTCCAACATGCATGTATGTGTGTGTGTGTGTGAGTGCGTGCATATGTGCGTGTGTCTGTGTGTGTGCGTGCATATGCTCCCATTATAGGCAGCATTAGAAGGAATAACAGTGGAGGTGTGGGGTGATGAGGAGTGTCACACCAGCCCAGCAGCTTGATTAATGGTGTGATTAGGTGCTCCGATCTATGTCAACACACACACAGAGGCACACACACACAGGCATACATCTGCACAGGGATCTATTAATATCCTTGAATGGGAGAATCCAGAATCCAGATGCGCCACAGAGATAATTATTCTGAAAACAGTGAGCATGGGGTGCCTAGGCATGGTAACTTTATTCTGACTTCAGCTTGTTTATTTTCACAATGAAAGTTATTTCTACGGGAACTTAAAAAATGAAATAACAACATTGCAGAGCAGGTTAATATGCAAGTATCATCTTAGGCTTTCTGTACTAAACCCATACTTTTATGATCTTCAAATTAGCATCCTTGAATACGTCTAACAAAGTCCTTCAACCATGAATGCAGCAAATACATGACCATGTGTATGAAATACAAAAATTACAAAAAAAACATTTAAAGAAATCTAACAGAAAACCACATTAAGGACAAAAATCGGTGAGAGATCAAGGCTGTTGACCACACTGACCAGCATTCATCCCAGCAGGATGAACTGAAAGCCTGTCATAAGGAGAAGGATGCCCTCCAACAGGAGTTGCAGGATGTGCAACTTACTCTAAAGAAACAGTCCCTGGTTGCAAATACCAAGCTTGTCCAGTTTATTTCTGGCTGAAACTGCTCATCTGTGGCTTAGAGAGAAGAACAAGGATTGCTTCTGGTTGAAAATATAGTGACAAACTAGATGGAGATACTGTTTAATAATTTTACTGATAGATACAAGTGCATACAAGTGTAGAAAGAAATACATCTATTGTTATCGGTAGGATAGTGGTCTAGGTGTACAGGCAACTCAGAGACGGGAGCCATCTTAGTGGCAGGAGGAGTCCACTCAGAGACGGGAGCCATCATAATGGCAGGAGGAGTCCACTCAGAGACGGGAGCCATCTTAGTGGCAGGAGGAGTCCACTCAGAGACGGGAGCCATCATAGTGGCAGGAGGAGTCCACTCAGAGACGGGAGCCATCTTAGTGGCAGGAGGAGTCCACTCAGAGACGGGAGCAATCCTGAACAATACAGTATCTTGTACTATATATACACATACAAACAATATATACATACAAACATAAATACAAGTACATTGGCACCAATGTCACTGTCACTATTACATAGCAGAAGAAGATACAGAAGGAAGACTATTGGCGCCACCGTATCACATTCACTAGTCAGAGGCGAGTCCCATTTAGTTAAAAATCCAAAAGCAGATGAAATCAAATATCTAACATTTTTGTTAGTGGCACCTCTAAACCTCCGCCTTGAGGGGAGCAGTGTCAACTTATTGTAAAAGGGTGATGGGAGTCCAGGAACAGTGGCACAGGTGGCTGAGATGATTAACATTTACACTGGTTCCTTTACGGCACACACTCATGTATTGTGCTTTAGAAGTGGTCTTGTACTGCTGATCTCTTGTTTCTTGTGTGTGTTCTGGTAATGGTCCTGCCATTGCAGTAGATGTATGGTAAATGTTTCCATGAACTCTAAGCAAAGTAATCCTGGGACACTGGAATGTGCCCTGACAGATGGTGGAGCTAACTGTTAAAGTTCAATCCACATACCGTACATTTATATGAATGTTGTAAATTAGCTTTTGATTTTATTTGTCCTAGCTGAAATACATTCACTGTATTTATGTGGATCACACACACACGCACATGCACACACACACACACACACACACACACACACACACAAAATAACTTCCACATATCAACTAAGTGTGTGTGTGTGTGTGTGTCTGTCTGTCAGTGTTTACATGCCTGAAGGCATTAGCCTAAAAGGAGGTGATGTGTGTGTATGATGTCTGTGAGAATGTTTACCTGAATGGGGGAGGGGGGTACAATGTGTGTGTCTCACTGGATTTATGACATCCTGTGTCATAAAGTGGATATGTAATCACCCCCCTCCCCCCTCCCCCAATCAACCCCTCATTCACACACACACCCACAACTAACAACAGCAACATCACATACTATATGCTCATAGTCATTTTTAAACTGTCACCTGTTTGTTATGTCTGTGCAATAAAGTTTGGTGGCGTATGTTTGATCAGCACCAGTTTCCTGTTGCCTTCCTGACTTGACACACGCACGCAGACACACACACACACGCACGCAAACTGTGGTAACCTGTGGTGGATCATCCCCAGCTTCAATAGGTTCCATTACACTATTACATGGCCGTGAGTCACACTGATGCAGTACTAATTCAGTACTTCCCAGACCACTTTAAGCATGTCTGTGTTTAAGTGGCTCTGAATTAGTAAGAAAATAACGCGTGGGGGGTGTCTGTTTGTGTGGCATGTGTGTGTGTCTGCTGAAGGCCCCACCACTAAAGATGCCACTACTTCTGACCAAACAGCTGGGGCTTGCTTATCTGGTTCTATTTAAATAACGCAAAGTTCTTTATTGGCCCCTAAGTTAATTAAAGTTTATTTATTTATTTGATAAATATATGTATTTATGAAAAACTGTAATTTCACATGTTAATTTAAGATCTCTAGCAATTCACTATAACGTATAATAAAAAAGAAACCAAGTAGGCCTCTGCCCTCCTCACTCCTCAGGCAGCAGGCCTTGCTGGCGGCCATTAGCGAGAAGGATGCCAACATCGCCCTGCTGGAGCTGTCCTCTTCCAACAGGAAGAAGTCCCAGGAGGAGGTGGTTGAGCTGAAGAGGGAGAAGGACAGACTCATGCACCAGCTCAAGCAGCAGGTATCTTCACCGCACCCTGGACGACAAGCTCTTCACACATGCATATAAATGTTCAATCTAATTTACAATGCTGAGGTCACTGGCCTACACATGAACCATGCCTGGCCTTGTGGTTGCCATTCAGGACAGATCCCTGGTCTCCTGAATCAAAGTGAGACTACTAATGCAAACCCACACCAGACGGTGAGGCCTTGTCTGCATTAGTGCAGCCTCGTGGGCAGACTTTTGAACTTTCAAAACCAGGAACAGTCAAAACCTAATCATTTCTGGTAATAACGAAAATATTCTTCCCCGCCTCAAACCGCACATGCAACATTCAGTCATCATAAGCCAAGTCAGTGGACCAGAAGCTGTGATTCAATAGCCGGGCACATAAACGCGCAAGGAAAGTCGGTCCCTCGCCAATCTTGTTGCAATCGGAGCCATTAGTTGCAATCAAGAGCAGACGTATGGATGGCACAAAGATCACTGGCGAATTAGCTTCACGTCTGACAAATCCCTGACACACAAACTCACGTACAGTATGCACGTACAGAGATGGGACCCATTCCTTATGTAACCCTGCTACACACACAGGACCTCAGGCTAATGAAGGGAAGTATGCGGGACATTAGGATTGGGTCAGACCACATTAGTGACTGAGCTGGTCTGAATGCTAACGCTAACAAGCACACAGCAGGAAGTCCACATATACAGCCTCCTGACTCACAGGGGCTTCTGGGAAACCTGGTGCTTTTAAAAGTCAACAGATGCAACGAGTAGGTGTGCATTTGTGTGTGTTTGCGTGCGCGCCCGTGTGAGTGCGTGTCTCGTAAACAGTAAACCGATTCTAGGGGGTGCAATCTGAGGAATTTCAAGGAAGGGCTATTATCTGTTTATCGCCATAGTGCGTCATGTTTTCCCTCGGGTAACCGGCGGTTACCGTCCATCTGACGGTGTGACGAGGTCTGATTGCAGTGAAATGCCTCGAGGAGCTTTAGCATGGAGTAGAAGGAAAAGGAGATGAAAGGAGAGAAGAGGAGTCAACATACATTCCCTTGCTCACAGACAAACACAAAACCATGTCCCTAAAAGCAATGTTCAGGCACATGGAAGTGAAACCAGACAAACACTGAAAAGCAGTTTCACGAGGGATTTCAGTTTGTTAGAACAGGAAGACGCTCCCAGGAGAATATGTTCAATACAATGCACCCACACCCGTCTTTTGACCCATTGACGCATATGTCTGTGTGGGTCACCTTCCCTCAGCCCTGGGTGGATGGAAACTGACCAGGAAATGCCAAAACATTATGGGACTCTGAAGTGAAAACTGATCTGGAGTAGATGGATTTACAGATAGCTGTGCACTCGGTCGACCTCCCTATATTGCCAGTTTGGGAAGATCTTGTGTGTCTGTGTGATTGTACGCGCACGTGCATGTGTATATGGCAAACGTTCTAAGGTAAACTCTCTCGTAGTGTTCCCCTCTGAGATGTTCTGTAGGCATTTAACACACACAGATGTGAACACACACACACACACACACACACACACACACACACACGTGCACACATTCACACTACTCCAGAGTCCATCGCTCAGATGTCCTTAGGAATAAATGTTTATTCTATTATTATACATGATGAATGGCTAAAAGACAGTGGTTCTTTGAAGTAGGGAAAAGATAGATTTGTGCATTGCACTTTCTATCTCTCTCTCTCTCTCTCTCCCTCACCATACAAATATCTCACTCTTTTCTCTGTTCTGCACATGTACAGTCTCGCGCACATACACACACACGTGCACACATGCGCACACACACGTGTGCACGGTCTACTCGGTCTACTCACTGAAAAGATAGATTTGGAATTCTCAGAGACGTGCCTATAGGTTAGGAAGACTTATGTAAAGCAATCTGTCTGCTTAGAGCAGGGTCACTGTTTTACACGCTGCAGTGGTTTGACTCGGATTGCATGGGACTGGATTAAACACAATGACACACACACACACACATGCGCGCACACACACACACACAGACATACTTGCGCACATACAGAGCTGATTAAAGGAATATGTGTTTGCTATAAAAATGCCTTGTGTGGCCCATACATCCCCAGCTGGCTGTTTGTGTAGGGCTCCACTGCTCAACCTCCTGTGTCCACATGTGTTAATACAGGCGCACTCTGGCCGGGACAGCCGCGTGATTTAGTGGGAGCTTGGAGGGAGCTGTGTGGGATGCAGCTGTGACCGCGGCTGGGGGGATCATCGTTGCCATGTTTACACCCGGAATCAGCCGGCGTCATCTGCCCATCTGTCATCCACTGTGACCCTCTCTCTGCTCTCTCTGCTCGCCTAACATTCTGCTTTACCCTCTCCTCTCTTCTCATCCCTCCTCTCCCCTCCTCTCCTCACCTCTCCTCTCCTTTCCACTCTTATCCTGCTCCATACCTCTCCTCTCTCTCCCCTGTATCCTCTCCTCTCCTCCCTTCTCCTCCCCTCTCCTATCCTCTCTCCAGTGGAGACACCTGTGTCTGGTAAATTATCTGCATGTCTGATCTGCAGGCAGGCCTGGAGGCCATTACTGAGCTGTTTACTCTGCATAGCCACTAATTAACACTAATTACACACACATTCTGCCGCACAGACTTGTTAGACGTGTACTCTCATGTGCAAACACACACACACACACACACACACACACACACACACACACACACACTCACTCACTCAGAGACATAATCATATGCACATACTGTACATGGGAGTTTTGTTGAAGCGATGGGCAGACGTGTGTGTTGGCATGGATGTATGTGCGTGTGTGTACGTGTGGGCGTGTGCGCGTGCATACCTGTGTGTCTGTGTGTGTGTTTGCAGATGACCAAAAGTGGGCCGTCCTGACCACACATTTAGCACTGTCCAAGAGCCATTCATCACTGCATTCATTTTGTGTTTGTGGCTCAGGTCATTTGCCATCCAAATACAGTATACGTGCGCACACACACGCACGCGTACACAGACACAAATGAACTGAGGCCTCCTAAGCCACCAAATATGGTTGCGATTAGATCAACAGGAACTAGCGATATCCTTCGTATTAGATTATCAGTGAGGACTTAACTCATATTAGCCCATTTAACCCTTAGCCACAAATTAGTTTGCTAAAATTCCCTTTGTGAGACCTTAACAGCAGTAGTACGGCTTGAAGCACAACTAGAGAATAAGAAGCTAAATAATTCTCTGGTCGGCTTCTACTGAATGTGCAAATCACATTGATTTCCATGGTTCCCAAACCACTGAGGTGTTAAGAAACAGTAGTTCTCACCGTGATGCAGCGTGGTGAATGTATTGGTGCTAATAACTGTCCCAGGATGAATAAAGACAGGTGTTGGCATAATAACACATCACTGAGGTCAGCTCCACCCAGCCACACCTGTTGGTGAGGTGACAACACCTCAGGTCACGCATGCAGGGGAATGTGCTTCAAACCCAGACTGTATCTTGTTATTCACTCCTCTAACCTCCTGTCTCAACCCAGTCTGCCCCCCCCCCCTCTCTTCTCTCTCTCTCTATCTATCTATCTATCTATCTCTCTTTCTCTCTCTCACTGGGGTGTCAATGTTCTCACCTTGTTTGAGGAGCGGCTCGCTAATTGGTAGGCTCTTCAATGCCGGCCACATCCTATTCCTGTGATCAAGCCTGGCTCGTTTCCTCAGCGATTAGAGCCCCTCCCCCTTATCTCTCCAGCTCATCTGACCGGAGTTGTCTTCAGGCTGTCGTAGGTCTCCGCAGGAAACAATGCCAGCTTCTCCTCTTCCCACCGCTGACTCAGGTTCAGTGCTCTCTCCTCTGGTCAGGAGGACTGTCTTTCATTTAAACATAAGGGGGTGAAAGCCTGACCAGTTTGTATGAGTGCATCTCATACACTCGTACAAAAGCTAGCTATCCCTTCCTAACTTTTTGTCTCTCTCCCATGTTGTCAAGTAGCCCCTGAGGGAAGCATCTGCAGCTAAGGGAATATTGTTGAGCATGTCAATGCGTCTGCACCCATTCAGGATATGTCTATCTCCCAGACAGCTGGCTTCACTGAAGTACTGCTGATTGTTAATGTTAGCCCGTTATCTGCCTCCGAGTCCATGATGTTGGCAGCTTCTCTTAGAAAACGCAAGCTCACGTGCACTGCACATGCACACACACACACACACACACACACACAAATTAAGACTCAGGGAGATGCATATTTCTGTATAATTGTAATCACCGAGCATCTCACCCAGCCAGAATGGCCGTCAGCGACATGGAACAAGCACTGTGTAACTGTTCTCTCCGGGAGATGATTGGTGTAATCCAATTAAAAGTGAATCTGCAGTATGGATGACATCTGACAGTCTTGCCGTGTTTTCATTTGTCACTCCGACTCACTCCATTTATGGCCTGTCAGGAGTCGTTAGCGCCACCGTCTGTCAGCGCGCAGTGCATCGTCCCAGGATCACTTCAGTTGTTCCACCGTAAACTACCGTGAACTCTCCGTGATCTTTAAAATGAAGATTTAAGATATTTTGGAGAAACAATAGAACAGTTTTCGTGGTAATGAATGCTCTGACGTGCCTGCGTAAATACTTGATGAAACATTTCTGGTTTGTTCTTGTTTGTCCGTTTCTCTCTCTTTTTGTTTTCAGACGCAGAGTAGAATGAAGCTGATCGGCGACAATTACGAGGAAGATCACCACCATCGTCACCATTACCCTCCTCATCCTCACCACACTCACCAGGCACATGTGCAGCACCATAGCCATCAGAGAGCCCCTTCCCATGCTAACCACAGACCCCCAATGGACCAGGTCAGTGGAGATATGTGTGTGTGTGTGTGTGTACTGCATGTCTATCACCCAACCCCACCATTAATATTTGAATGATATATTGATGTATTTATTACTGTGGTTATCTGTGTTTCTCTGTGTGTGTGTGTGCGCGCGTGTATGTGTGCCATCCACAGGTCACGACCCCCGTGCTTGCGTATACGCTCGCTGAGTTGTGAGCCGCTGCTTTTGTGGGCCCCTGGCTCAAAATGTTTGCAGAATTGCTGGTTTACACAAGTTATGATTTATGCACTGGCTTTATGAGCTTTCACAATCAGACATTTGTCATGCGCCGTGCCAGTCACTTGTGGTCTGCTCAGCAACACAGAAATCCCCTCCTGAGTCCTCCTCTGCTCTCTGTTGCCATCTCCCTTTCGCTCTGCCAAGTCAGAGTTGTCCATATCACGTAGAAAGGCGGCCTGAGGGGAAGAGCTACCAAACGAGTGTTTCAGATAGGTGTGATATGTGTGTGAGGTTAGCGTATACAGCATTCATCTTCCACACATACTGAATATCCGCCCTCAGGACAATGTGCGTGTGTGTGTTTGTGTGTGTTTCAACAGAGCTCGGGAGAACAAACAGTTGTATTCAAGTGTTTGTGTGCCTGTATCTCTGTTTATGTTTATATTGGTGTGTATACAGTGAGCATGTTTGTTTTGTCTGTGCGTGTGTGTGTGTGTGTCCGTGCAAAAATAGTGCTTTTTTAACGTTTAACATATAGGGCCCAATTATAAATGATGCACAGCTGTTATCCAGCTCTGACTCAGTTGATACCTTCATCCCATGAAATATGAAATTTTCAACAGGAGAATCGAAATTAGAGATGATCTAACCTCATCTCCACCTGAAGCCATTCGCTTCTGGTTCTACGAAAACTTTAACTCCTCATCACTGCTCTATTGTTCTCACAAGCTATTGGAGGACAGAGGGGGAAGGAGGGGACATTCCTGGTTATGGGGTTGCATTTTATGTGCTTGAGTGTATTTGTGTGTATGTGTGGGGTGGGGGTTAATTTGATGAGTGGGGAAATTCCACCTGAGTCTAAGCTTCCACTTCAGTTATGCTTAGTGTTGTGATATGTTTCTGCTGCCGCTGTCTAAATAAGTGTAGCATACCTGTAGCTCTATGGGAACCCCCTTAATTCTCCTTTTACATTCTTGACAAAGCACACACACACACACCGTAGACATCCATCTGTGGTGTGTGAGCGGTGTTTGGCTAGGGTTTAATGAGTTGTGTTTTTCCTAGATATTCCAGGTGAGGGCTGTAATAGGATTCTTTACTGCCGAGTCAGAATAACAAAGCAAGGATTCGGGGTGATTGACAGCTCTGTGGAACTCTAACCCAAATGTCTTAGAGTCACTGGAGGTGTTCGAACCTTCAGGGGTTTGCTTCCCTGCATGATTCATCTAGGATGAAATACTTTATTTGACTGTGATGAATTGCAAAACAGGATGAATCTACTGTAAGACGAGGAGGTCAGAAAGATTACCTGTCTTTAATCTTTTGATATCATATGCCTCTCCTCTCTCCTCCTCTGTCCTCTATAACTACACTGCATCAATAGCCCCGTACATACGCACAAGCCTACAGGTTCACTTCAGGCTGTTCTCTATATTTCTCTTGTCTGTGAATTGCAACGGGGACACTTACTGTTAATTCCCTTAATTCTCACATATAAATACCTCTCCATCAAAATGGCTGCCCCACAATGTTTTACTGCAGAAGTGTTTATATACTCATGACATGTTAGCTCTCTGCAAGCATATTGTGCACTAAGTTGGACAGAAAAGGTGTAGTATGTTTAGCGTTTCTGGGAAATCTTGGTAACTGTATAGAGAATAATAAAATAACATAAATCTGGCCAATTCGCCAGATTATCCCCTTCCATATGAAGGAAAGATTCGCTATGTAGCTGTGACAGAGGACATCCTAAAACATCTTGTAAATATGAGATGTGAATGATGGAATAGGATACAATAATAATATCACTGAAGGGAATGTGTGAGTAAAGCATACAGTAGTGATGTAGGTCTATGTAGGGGTGCTTAACAGTTGAAGTGGTAGGGGCTGGTCGAAGAGGGCTCTGCAGCTGTGTAGCTGCGGGCCAGTACAACTGTGTTGTTGTTCTGTTGTGTTGTTGTTCTGACTGGCCAAAACAACCCTCTCTGCCTCCGGTTCTTCGCTTCTAACACACACGCACACACACACACACACACACACACACACACACAAGCACGCACATGCCCACACATGCACACACACACACACACACAAGCACACGCATGCACACACACACGCACATGCACGCACATGCACATACGCACACACACAAGCACGCACATGCACACACACACGCACACACACAAGCACGTACATGCACGCACATGCGCACACACACGCACGCTCACAAGCACGCACATGCACACACACACGCACACACACATGCACGCACATGCACACACACCCGCACACACACAAGCACGCACATGCACACACACAAGCACGCACATGCACACACACACGCACACACACATGCACGCACATGCACACACACACGCACACACACAAGCACGCACATGCACACACATGCACATACACGCATGCACACACACACACACCCTTCAAGAAGTGTTCCCATCAGTAGAAGTCACCTCTGACCCCAAGGCTTTTCCTCATATGCTCCACAACCTTTTGTGTAAGGTCAGGGCGAGGCCCTCACCATTTGTGTGTGTGTGTGTGTCCATGTGGGTCAAGCTCGGGTCCCCGAGGTGAGGCTGTTTTCCCTCCAAACACAAGGCCCTCACATCTCCTTTAATCTCTCCCTTTTATCTGATTGTGATGAATCACTCTATTTGTTTTCCTTCACCGCTTCTCTGCATCTCTCTCTCTCTCTCTCTCTCTCTGCCGGCGTCATCTCCTGCCATCGCCATCTTCCTCCCATCTCAGCGCATCAGCTGTCTCAAGCCCTCCTCCTCCTCTCCTCTTTCCTTTACCCTTTTTCTCCCGACCTCTCCTCTTCCTTTACCCCTCCTGCTGTTCAGTCTCTTCCATCACATCTCTCCTCAACGTTTCCCTCTGTCCAGCGAGGCTCCCCCACCCCCCACCCCCCTCCCCCATGGCTAATATGGCGGCGTGGCCCGGCCAGTGGTTGAGCGCTCGGCTTGGTCCCGGGTTACGAGGATGATTGATGATGATAATGATGATTATGATGAAGAGGGTCTACACGCACACTCACCCTGGAGACCGCGGGGCTTTTCCAAGGCTCTTACAGATACAAGCTAGTGCCATGAATAACATTGCAGCGCCGCTCGCTCATTTTTCAGTTCTTTTCTTTTCTTTATATATATAAATGCTAATGCCCGCTCCATGCAGCAACACACAATCACACGCGCCACCGTGCACACAGCAATGGAAAAGTTTAGATGCGTAAGCACAATTGCACGTGTGTGTGTGTGTGTGTGTGTGTGTGAAGAGCGCTTGCACAAACACAAAAGTTCACTCGGGAAAGCTCAGAGCCAAACCACACGTCATTCAAAGCTCCCTGCAATAGTCAGCTGGGCCATCCTAATCCTCTAACTACAGCTTGTCCTGCTCTTTATCTGTGATGGCCCGATTGTGAGACAGGTGAACGCTAATGGAAGGCGACAAGGAGAGGAAGCGGTTGTATCAAGAGAGATGGTCCCCCCGGTAGGCGTCTCACTATGGAGCCTGTTGAGTTTGACGGGCATGTTGTGTCCATGTTGTTCTCATTTAGCCATGCCAATGGCCAAGCACTGCCAGACACTTGGCACCAACCGCTCTGGAAGGAAATAGAAAACAGCCATAAAGTGTTTATCAGAGTCAGAATTACAAGGCTTTTTTCTTTTTCGTTGTTGTTCTTTTGTTTTTCTAAGCCTTAACATGCTGCTCGCTTCAGGTTTTATGAGACGTAGCACATGGTGTTTGGCCTGTGTGTGTGTGTGTGTGTGTGTGTAGTTGTATATAGAATGTAGAGAAAGAGAGAGAGCATATGTATATGTGTAGCTTTGTGTGTGTATGTTTACCCTGGCAGGGTGAGTGCTCACGGGTCTGGCTCTGTTTACAGAGCCTGTCACAGTCATTCACTGCATGCTAGCATTTAGCATCTAGCATGTTTTATTGAAAGACCATTATACCTATAGCTTAGCTCCTTAGCTGTAACCCTACTGAGTTTACTGAGCCTGTCACAACCACTCAGTCCAACCTAAACCACTGTGGAGTACAGCCAAGGCTTTTAGATTATAGTGCTAGTATAGACATTGCTCAGTTGTAGCCTATAGCTTGCCATTGGCTTGGCTACAGTAGGTTGCCACCTCATGCTAACCATTGTAATGTAGGTGTCTGAGTGAATTATCCTTCCTGTTACCATGGCTCTTGTCTGCACAGCCTCAGGCGTAAGCATATCCCCTTTGCGTGTAGTTATTGATTCATAACAATCAAACTGAGGAAAACCGTATGGGCCTCATGTACGTACGTCAGCAAGCGCACCATAAAATTGAGCGCAGCCAGATCGCAGATAGCGCACGCTGTGCCATCGCATTTTACGTTTGATGTGCTAAATTTGCGACTGATCACGCAATATGTGCTTGGCACCGCTCTCTAAACTTGGTGTTAACATGGCGAGTAGTCTGGGCTATGCTCCAGCCATATCTATAAGCTGCAGCGTCCGAAAGCAATGTAACATAACAGCAGACTCAGTAAAAGAAAACAAGTTTAACGATCATGAAGTAGGCTAGACCTATTAATAAATAGCCTACTTGTCTATATGTATCGTCAAATCTAGAGATAAAGGGCATAACCCATGATACATGAGGCCCTGTGACCGTAGGCGTGAGTACATCGTAGATATTTGTTTTGATTTTATTTACATACTGTATTATACTATGTGTGTATCTGCACATTGTTGCGTAGGCTTGAATATTATATAGTCTATATCTGTAGCTGTATTTTTTGTAGTGTTGATTGTTTCTTCACTTGCCTAGGGACTGCAGATGGAAACTAGCCATGTGCTAAATCTGGTAACTAGCATATCTCCTCTTCTTTGAGGTTAATGCGTTTTGTACATAGTCCCTTTTTCAAATAAACAAAACAAAACAAAAAAACCTGGGATCGTAGGCTTTTGCTTTTGCGAACTAGGAACATGTTGATTGCACTGATTAAAGCACACTGCGGTTTACTGAAAAGCGAAAGGAGGTTATAGGCCTACAGTATATGTTAGCCTAAGGAGGATATAGACCTATATGTTATCCTAAAGAGATTATATTAAAAGCCTATATGTTAGCCTAAAGATATTATAAGCCTATATGTTATCCTAAAGAGATTATAGGCCTATATGTTAGCCTAAAGAACTTATAGACCTATATGTGAGCCTAAAGAGGTTATAGGCCTATATGTTAGCCTAAAGAGGTTATAGACCTATATGTGAGCCTAAAGAGGTTATAGGCCTATATGTTAGCCTAAGGAGATTATAGGCCTATATGTAACCCTAAGGAGGTTATAGAGAGCCGAAGTCACGTATTTATGGTAGTCAACGGCGAGAATAACATTATTTTTAGATCCGTTTGAATTGTGATACGAAGCACACATATGCATTTAAATTTAAATTTAAATGCACATATTCGAGTCAAGAAAGTCTCAGTTGTTCATGCATTTGTTGAAGTATAAGACTGTGAAAGTATGTGATTAGTAAGACAACAAACCGCCCTTTTTCGCATTTTGTTTTGGTGATGCGTATTGTGTGAGACGAAAGCTTTAGTTCACTGAGCGGTTACACACAAAACTAAAGATTACATTATAGGTTCACATCAAACGGCAACGTTCTTGACTTGAACAATGAGCTTTTATATAGACACACATCATGTGTGTACTTCGTGCCACATTTCAGACTGGATCTAAAAATTGTGTTCTCACCGTTGACTACCATACATATTTTTTCCAAACTAAGGTCACATAATGCAGAGGTGACTTTGGCTCTCTATAGGCCTGTTGGCATGTGCCTTCTATAGGCCTATATGTTAGCCTGTGCTTGTTAACCCACAGACCCATTAGTGTTCAATTTAAAGGAGGAGTCAGCGATTGTAAGCTAATAGGCCTATTTTTGACCTTTTGTCAAATTCAGCGAATATTTCCTCACGGTTCGCCAGCTGTGTATTCAGCCCTGGGACTGGAACACAGACAACGTGGTGCAGATTGCACCACACAACTCTATCCCAGCATTGGCAGTGTCCAATTTAGCGGACGGAGCTTCTGAGGGAGCCCCCTATGACTTTGAAGGAATAGCTGTTTTTGTTTTGTACCCAGCTCTGTACCCAGCTACTGTAGCTTGCTAGCTTGCTCTCCTCTCTTTAAATGCACCATTTGGCCAGAAGTCAGTGTGGTAAAATGACGTCTATCCCTGCTTTCTTCCTTACAGGATGATGAAGAAGGAATCTGGGCATAAGGACCATCCTCATCATCAGCGAGTTCCTGGGTATAATCATCCAGAGTAAGTATTTTACTGTGCTGTCTAATCTAGCCCAACACCCTTCAAGAGTGTACCAAGGTATTGGTACACAAGAGCATCCCAGCTGCTCAAGATACAGTATGTTCCTTTACTCACACAAACACATACACACACTATAGACATGCACTAGCTGTCAATATTCTGCATTAGCCATACTAAACTATAAAGTTGGTTAGGCCAATATTACTTGTTTAATTAGTAGCTATGCAAACGCGCTATGCAATTGTGTATTATTATGCTAGCGTAGCAGGCTATTGCTAACATATATGAAAAAATGATATAGGCATTTAGCAAGGCCGTAGCCAACCGTGTCTTTGACATTCTGGAATGAGGACTCGAGGCTCTGCTCTGCAATATTGTCTACACCAGTGTAGGCTAGGTTCCTTTGAAACGTGCATTAAATTAGAAATCGGTATCTCTATTACCATTGTTCTACAGGGACTATTTGGCAGTTTGCGGGTCAGGTCAGTTTCTGGTGGTGGATGAACGCATATTTTTGCAGGTCGGCGGTGTGGGTTGTAAAAAACGACGACCCGCACATCACTAATATATAGTTTATTCAATTTAAAAGGAATATTTAATTTACTTTGCAACATGCGACACATGCTAACTATACTATATCAAACATTGGCATATACTGTAGCTGGTTACGTTCTCATTATTGCCGTTTTAATCGGGCTACTTGTCTCAAAGTTGGGGTGCGCTCTCTTTGCTTACCTTGGGTGGAGGATTGTCTCGCATCGGCAGCCGAAGGTAGCCTACTGCATGTTTGTGCAACAATGAATTTATTTAATTGACATGACGCAGTTGTCTCTAAAGACATAACGCATTACATTATAAAACCCACTAGCCTCAATAGCAGTATCGATAAGATCAGACATTATTGATGTTCAAGTTTTGAAAAATGGGTCCTTACAGAACCGGTTCTCGATCCCCATCCCTGTAGGTGACTGCGTGGCATATACTGCAGGTCTTAATGCACACACACACACAGACGTGCACACCGCCTAAGAGGGTGCACCATGGACCCAGAGGTGATAAAAACGACAGAATGAGGAAAACCAGAGATGGGCGAGCCTGTCTGCCCACTCCATGCACAACTTTTCAGAAACACACACACACGAGGGCCAGTAAAGTTTTACCGTGCCGCCCCACCCCACCCCATTGTGCACCGGTGTGTGGGGTGGGCTAATGGCAATACAACACACTGCAGTCACGGGGCCTTTTCAGGCTTTGAGCAGAAAAGCATTAAGTGAAGAATGCAGAGTCATAAAGAATAATTCCTGTTTTTGTTTTTTTTATATCGAAGCCCCCCCGCAGTCTCAGGATGCCTTTGAAGGCGAAAGGAGTCTATATAGGGAGGGTGATGCGATTTAAGATTGTAATATACCTGCTTTGTGTGTATGGAGTTTTTCTATAGTCTGTCTATGTCTATATACTGTGTGTGTGCATTTCCACAGGCCTATTATTGCATGTCGCATGTGTGTGTGTCTGCACTTGTGCATGTGAGTGCATGTGTGATCACAGTTTCCAATACATCTGATTCTATTCCACAGGTGGGCCATCACAATGTTAATGACTTAGGGGGTTGTGCACTTTGTCATGACACCGCTTTCAGCATTATGACATCTATAGCCTGTGTTAAAGCACGCCGTGTGTCTGGTGCATAGTTTATGTGTTCAGCCTTTGTGCGGTTCTCTGTGTGGGCATATTGTATGCCTGCTGCTTATTCATTTGTCTGTGTGTGTACACATACTGTGTAGTGTACTAAATGTGTACAGTGCACTGTATCTGTGCTGCTGCGTTTTACAAGGCTGGAAAGAGTCCGCATAGTTTATAATCCAGTCCATGTGTGCTGAGAATGCAGCAGTGTCAGGATTCACCATAATGAATCCGACCCAAAATGCCCTCGCTTTCCGTCTCTCCCTCCGTCGGTTTCCATCTCTCCACCTTTCCCCGCTGTCTAGCTCCCACATCTCTTCTAGGCAAACCTGGAACGTGGCTACAACCAGGAGCTACCGCTTAAACTCTCCAATCAGATATCAAGATGCTTGGTGTAGGTCTGTGTGTGTATTATTTCCTCTTATCCCAGTCTAATAGAATAAGCCAGGCACATTAGCCTTTAGCGCAGGGCGGTGTGGTAGCTAGAATTATCAGCTACGCTCATCTATCCGCCGCTGTTATGCTGGCGGTGCTCAGCGCGAGTGCAGCTAGCGGCTATTAGCCATCTCCTATGGAAGAACAGATGGGAGCCATTTAGCGGTGTGTAGCTTCAGCGCAGTAAGACCAGACATAATCCCCATATCCTGTCTCTGAGTGAGCCCTCCCTAATATGTGCAAACAGAGATGACAGCACCGATAGACACGCTGCCGTGTGCACAGCGTCCATCGTTGTGTGTACAGGCGATGGCCGTATCTCCTACTTGTGTCTTATTATGAGGTAAGCTTTCGCATTCCGCTCTCTTTAAGTGTTGAATTCGATTTGCTTTGGGGTGCGCAGGTGTTCATTTGTGATTGGTTGGCCGTGGCTGCGATCTACCTGGATACCGGGCTCTGATTGGCTGGTTGGGGCTGAGTGTGTCGGCCCTGTTGATTGCAGGGGTTTTGTTTACCCTCTTGGCCTCTTAGCCCCCACTCTAATGAAATAAGAATGTCCTTTTTGGACCGGGAACAGGAGAGGGGGATGCATGAGGATGAAGGAGAGAAGACGTGAGCCAAGAAAGAGAGAGAGGGAAAGAGGTTTTCTGGAAACGTTATGCTTTTATCCCTACCGTGAAGTTATTTGTACTGAATGAAGCGAACAGAAGAAGACAGAAATATGCTAGTGTATGTACAGTATATTGTATGTGTGTGTGTGTGTGTGTGTGTGTGTGTGTGTGTGTGTGAGTGCGTGAATAGAGGGAGGTCTCAAGTAACAAGTAAAGATGATGGCTTCGATGACAGGTCTATACGTATTTGCATTGCATGCGTATTCTCGTAATAGTGTAATAATGTGTGCATATAAGCGTATGGGCAGATGTACATGTACCTGCATGCTTGTGAATGGATATTGTACGCCGTTGGTGTGTGTGTGTGTGTGTGTGTGTGTGTGTGTGTGCACATACGTGTGCGTACCCGTGCTGTGCGGCTGTGTCTTTTGTGTGCAGCGAACCACAGGGGGAGGGTCAGGAAGGGGGGAGGGGGGTTGTCTGTCTTCAGCCATCCCTCAGCCAGCTGTCAGCATCACCGGTCTGCCAGGTCAGAGGTCGTCCCAGCTGGCTGAACATGAATGGAGGGAGGTCAACTCCCCCGTAGCACCTCGCTTGCATGCACATGCACGCACGTGCATGTACACGCACACGTGCACGCACATACCTGAGAACTTAAACCTGAAGGTCCCTACGATTTACACATTCTTTTATATTTAAAAATGTGTCTTTTAATCTCGAACTTCTAACGAGTCTAAAGTGGGTCATGCATTACTTGCTTCAGGGGTGGTGTGTCTGTGTGTGTGTGTGTGTGTGTGTGCGTGCGTGCGTGCGTGCGTACCTGTTCCTGTGTGTGCGTGTGTGTGTCGACGGTGTGAGAGTCAAACATCCCAGTGGGTAAATTGATAGTGTCTCTTCAGAAGGTGTCGGACCATCCACTGTGGTAATGCTTTGTCACTGTCAGCATCGGGAGCAGCGAGGTGCAAACAGACAGGCCACAGACACACTGCTAACAGACGCGGGACGAAAGGAAGCCTTGAGTGTGGGGGGGGGGGGGGTTGGAGATGGGTGGGATTGGGTAGAGAGGAGAGAGGAAAAGAGAGGTTTATTTGTGTTGAAGTGATATGAAGGAGCACACAGATAGACAGTTGATGTGTGTATCATAAAGTTAGTGTGAGTAAGCGCTCGCCCTTCCACTATTAACACAGTCATTACACAAGCTGACAGCTTGCCACACACACACACACACACGTGCGCGCTCGTACCAACGTGCACCTCCGTGCTCGAGTCCAAGTGTTTTCAAAGTGAGATGTAAGCTCAAATCAGGCTTTTATCTGTCTATCTAATGGTTGATAATATGTTTATGTAATGGATGTGGAGAGGAAACTTTATCTGTACAGGCACTCCTGTCTGCCTGACTTGCCTCTGCCTGTCTGGGGCTCTGTCTCCCGCGATGATGCTGTCTGCCTGTCTGTCTGCCTGCCTGTCTGTCTGTCTTTCTATGTCTATCTATTTATATATCTATCTATGATCTGTGTCTATCTATCTATCTATCTATCTATCTATCTATCTATCTATCTATCTATCTGTCTGTCTGTCTGTCTGTCTGTCTGTCTTTCTATATCTATCTATCTATCTATCTACCTGTCTGTCTGTCTGCCTGCCTGCCTGCCTGCCTGCCTCTCTGTCTGGACATGTCAGGTATGGTGTGTGTGTGTGTTGTGTTCTCTGAGCTGGCTTCAACTGAGCCTACAGTTATAAATCAGCACACCTCAAATTGATGATGTTACTTCTGTTCTGTTCTCTGTTTTTATCATTAGAAAACGCCAATATCAGACACTTCCTCGTTCTCGCATCCATAGGTTGTCTTTCACAAGTCACCCAAACAGCTCTGTGGATTGATGAAGCAGGATATGTGGATGTGAACTCATGCGGTAGGCCTCCTGTGATCTTGGCTTCAGGACTTCATGAGGCTGCGACTTTTGTGACAAGCCATCGTGTAAATGGAGATAAATAAATGGTGTGTCTGTGTGTGTT